>JAMKFB010000247.1:48277-84534 GCA_036247105.1 Cirrhinus mrigala | reverse complement strand
CTACCAACACCCGTACAGTTACTTCACTATTACTACTGTTCATTTATATTTTATGGGTAAGTGCTAAAAAGTGGATATGTGCAGAAGTTTCCTTAAGAATCTGATCTGACCCTTAAAAAATGACTTTCACTGATGAAATCCAATGAGGTAGCCAGGTTGATTCATTCAATTAAATACGTTCATGAACTGAAGGTTCAAAGTCTTATTTTGCTAAAACCATGATTTAAAATGATTTAATTCGATCAAACGTGTTTCTAATGTGTGATGCTCAACATTGTGTTTGTGTTTTATTCTCAGATTTCTCCATGATCATCATTATCAGTGTGTGTGTGATTCTGCTGCTGATCGGTGGATTCACTCTGACTGTGTGGAAATTAATACACAAGAGACGAGGTGATGCTTAGTTTAATTATTTGTCTGTTGAATAATATGACATGTTTAAAGATTTCAATACTTTATTTTTGTTTTTTACCTGCTGTTTTATTTATTTATTTATTTTTTTAAACTCAAATTTGGCTAGGTGGTTAATAACACATTTTTTTCTGAGGTTTGACAAACTCAAGACACACATTTAATATTGTTTTACATTAAGTTTGGAGTTGTTTGAGTGTCTCTGAGCTGCTTCAGTAAATCTTACTCAATGAGTTTCTGTCTCAGATGCTGCTCTGCATCTTCAGTTTGGTGCTTGATGTTCATTGATTCGTGTGATTCTCTCTCAGATCCTGGATCAGCCCAAATAAACAACAGCGGTGATCTACCCACAGTCCCCTCTGATGGACTCCTGTACGCTGCTGTCAGATTCAAGAAGCATGAAGAGTCTCTCAGTGACGCTACAGTCAGATTCAGTAAGAATGAGATTTACTCTGATTACACTGAAATCAGTCACCGCATGAGACTCAACTAACTCATTATTAACAGAGATCACATATTATTTCACATTTCGGCAATATTTTCAAAAATAGACTTTTAATTTTTCTTATGCTCATAGTTCTGTTTTAAAATGTCTTTGTAATCCATAATTTAGTGTTAAAGCGGTTTTTGATCAGAGTAGTTCAGTTCAGTGTGTGAATCATGAGACACTTTAAAGTTTCTGCTGTTGCTCATGTTGCTTCTTTCACTTTTCAATATTTGTCGTGTCGGTTGTCATGTTATGTGAGGGTGTGATAAAGACAGGAAATTAAAAACCCTGAGCAACACTTCTAGAATGTACCGTAAAGTTTCTACTCCAAATGGAGCTTTTGACACATATATTTAATAAAGTCACTTTAATAGCACTTAGACATGAGTTGATCCAACTTTTAGATGAGACACATGAAGCTGGAGAATCATCATTTATACTATGTTCTGAACTGTTAAAATGATTAAAATGTTTTTTTCTTTTTTTTACCTCTTTGAATATTCATTATCTTTGACCTACTTTAGATATGTACATAAGAGTCATCAACCATGTTTTATTCATGAAGAATACAGTTTTTTTTTCCTTGCCTACTGTTCAGAGATGTTAAAATCTAAATGGAATCATTTTATAAACTTTATTTTGTGTATTTATATCAGGACTAATTTGTCACATAATAACTAACTAAAGGTAATTTTAAGGTCTGAACATATTATTTGTTGTTATTGGGAAATTCTAAGATGTATAATTTAATCTTATATTTAATCTGAGAATGTTTTTGTGTATAAGTTTCTCATGAATGCTGGAGGTGTTTGTGTGTGTGTGTGTGTGTGTGTTTGGTTGGTAAACACATTGTTTTTTCCATCCAGCTCAAAGCCACAGAAAACAGATGAAGGTTCAGGGTCTCAGTTTAGTTTGACTGTAAAGATTAAACAGACTTATTCAGGAAACCCACAACGAGACACATGAGACTGCATACAGACAGAGAGACGATGAGCATGCATTGTGAGCAAAAGACAACAAAGACTGATTTTACTGCACACATTTAGTAATTAATCTTCAAAATAGAAAAAGATTGAAAAAGTATCAGAAGTATGACCAAATTATTAATGTGTGTTTAAAAAATCAAACAAAATTAAAACAATGAGCTCCAAAATTGATGAAAATATAATAAATCAATCAGAAATGAAACACAATTACTAAAAGTGTAATGGCAGTTTCTGATGTTGTGTTGTCATATTATGGGAGAGCTCACCATCTGTAAAATGCAAGAGCAGAAGACACAGGTGACACACAGAGACTGCAGCTGTGTTTGAACTTGTTTTAATATTATTATTATTGAATTAAAATTCTGCAATTTCAGAAATAACTCTTTAACTTTTTAGCTCTTTAAGTATTGTTTAGTAGATTAAAGAGACCTGCTTGTAAAAGTCTCAGTGCCTTGTGTTTGCAGGGCAGATTAAAACTGTGGTCAGTGTGATAAAGATCAAATAACATGTGCTGCTTTTCAGTTTGTGGTTTTACATGCATATTATTTCAGTCAAACCAAGGTGTCCTTCAACCACCTAGGTGTAATAAAAACAGGAAATGGGTTTTCAGTACCAGTAAAGACAGGCTACACTTTCGACAACAAAATAGTTCTATGAATCTGACCCAGATAGCAAGAGAGCAGGTGAAAACCATTCAATCAGTGTTAAAAATAGCTGATTTGTCAGTCTTAATGGCACTGAATTAATATCACTTTTGCACCCACAATTAATGTTGAAAGAAAACCACCATTATTGTGATCTGTGAATACTTTAGTTGGGCTCTTGACTCTTGCATTTCATTAAGTTAATTACAATAGTGTTTCAGTGTAAACACTATATTGAAGATGATCTTTCATTACTGATGTAAATGTCATGTTTCACAAATGCAAAGATACTGTTGGGATATACAGAAAGATTTAGGCCTCGATCAGACAGAACGCGTTTTTTCGGTGAGAGGTGCCTTTTTTGAATTGTTCTCTATTGGCAGTGGGCGTTATGCGCGCTGTTTATGCGCCCCGGGTGCCTCGGGTTTTAACACCTGCTGCGCCGAGGGGTATATAACTGCAGCCTGGAGATCTCCAAATGGGGGTGGGAACTCCAAAACGGGGTGGGTGCCCCAAAAATAGGGCGTGGTTTCCTCCCAGACATGCACATGACACGTATGCACAATTTTTCCCCCAATCCACTTCAACGCAAACTCTGCCTCACAGCTGATTCTACAGATGTTATTGGTTGTGTCAATCACAGTGTTGATTTCCTACACAATGCTACACAAATGCTAACTCCTAAACCTACCCCACACCTTACCCTAACCTTAACCTAACGTTAACCAGTGAAACTGACTGCACGGCAGGAATGGCACTGAATAGCGTGGCAGATAAACAGTTAATAAGATCATGCGATATGAGATCGCCGGGCCGTTCTGTAACTCCCTAACCAGATCTCACCAGAAAATTGGACCTTTTTAGTTACATCCAGCATCACTACCCACTCCTACCCTGCAAATTTTAAGCCCCGGGATGCCCCCGTTGCTTAAAACAAAGCGATAGATTAAAGGCTTTCCCCTGCATTTCACTGGGATGGCTCGCGTGAGTGCTCATGGCTGACTCCCATTTATAACATTAACCACTGGCCACGAGTTTTGAGGTTCTGCTCTCATTGAGCAATATTTATATATATAGCATCGTTTATTATATCTAAGATCAACTACAAACAGTGTTTCAGTTATAATGTTTAGTTTTGAAATGTAAGTCATTAACAATAGGCTGAAGCCAGAGCCAATGGGGAAAGTCTTTGCGCGATGAGACCTCACCCCGTTTTGGAGATCTCGGGTCTGCAGTTATACATACTTGGCTGTGCCTCGCATTAAGCACACAGAGTGCCTGAAGTTGAAAAACAGCAACTCCACCACTGCTTTAACCTCACATTTTAGTATCATACATAACACACTTGTGAGCAGTTATTGAAATAAACTCACAATAATTACAGTCACCATCATCTTGATCACAGTGGATCTTAGTTTCCATTGCCTTAACCAATGTATTTTAACACAATGCTACATGTGACAATGAAAATTTAACAATGAAGTACAAAGAGTCAAGAGCCCAACTAAAGCAAATACTGATCACAATAATGGTGGTTTGTTGAAATTTCAAATAAATTAAAAAAAAAAAAAAACATTAATACATTAACACCATTAATAGTGAAAAAGTGATATTAATTTAATGTCATTAACATTGACAAATCAACTACTTTTAACATTAATTCAATGGTTGCTTGCTATAAGGGGAGTAATATATGAAAAATGAAAATCTTATATGGTATAGCCAAAGCCTCTGATCTTTTGTTAATACACCTGCATGTTTTTGTGTATGTCTAATGAAATAATTAAATAGAGCTAAGCATTCAAGGCTACCTGCAAATTTGGCGGTTTATGTGAGGCTGTGATGAAGACAGGGAATATAAACCTGCGAGAATATACTGTTTCCAATCCAAATGCAGCTTTTGACACATACTATAATAAAGTCCCTTTATTGGCTCTTAAACATACACAAGTTCAACAAACTTTTATAATGAGACACATGAAGCTGAAAAATCATCATTTGCACTGTTCAGAACTTTTCAAATGATTAAAATATGTTCGCTTTTTCACCTCTCTAAGGAAGGTGCAGCCAAGGCATGATGCGTGTGTGCATATAGTTCCCAGTGTTAAACAAACCCTGCTCAGTGTTCATGTGTTTCCACACTACAGAGTGTTCAAGTAGCACTGACACAGTGTTGGAGTTAAGGAGATCATTATGTCATGATTGACCAATAATGTTGTTTACAAGCAGTATCACAGAAGGAAAGAGAAACACAAGAATCAGCCACAGCCAAAGATAAAATGAACTTAAATAAATGAGGACATTAAATCTCTGATTAAACAACTCATCAAACAACATTACAGTTTGACTTGATTTATGTCATATATCTACAATTTTTTTTTGAGAACATCGAAACAGAGGGGGCTGTTGTAACTGTGTGTGTGAAACACATTTGTTATAGCAAAAAAGCCAAGAAAAGAAATCTGATTAAGTGTTTTTGGTTGATTATTATTATTGGTGGTGTAATCATCATCCAGTAGCAGGATTCACTGATTTCACCCAGTGGTTAACCTATTGGTTTCATGATTTTTATAATAGCTGTATGGATGTTCATCATGCACTAAACTTTAAAATCTATGGCATCACTTTGACACACACAGACATCAAGAATCAGCATATGAATCTCAACAATGGTGACATTCAACAGCTGCATGCTGGGTACTCTAGCGGACGGTTTAAAGAATGCTGAGCAATTCAGTGTCATTTGTCCTTATATAGAGAACATGAAACCTGTTTTGAGGTTCATTATCAGACACCGTAACCTCCACTAGGCAGCGCTCTTTCAGTGTGATATTCAGTCAATGGTGATGATAGGAGGAGCCAGTAAAGTCAGTCTCACTGTAAAAAGGGTAAGAAGCATTTTCTATTATTTTGTATTGGAGATTAAGATTATTTTATTGGTTGCAGAAAACATTATATATGCACTGGGTGAAACATGTCTCAACAGCACATGCACCTGACAGAGCAATTTTTCACTATTGATTAATATTAATGATTTTATTAATTGGTTGTTGTGATTGTAACCTCTGATGTTGTGCTGTAATTTTAGGGATGAGTTCATCGTGAGATGGGACAGTGAAGTGGTGAGTCTGAGTTCTTGTGTGTTTCATCTGTAAGTTTAATCTCAGACTCCACATTATCACTCCTATTCTGCAGCAGATTCACTTTATTCCTACACTTATCTTCCCATAGTCCCATCTCTGATCCACACCAGTCACTTTACTCTACTGCACACTTACCCATAATCTCCTTCTGATGCTGTCACACATACCAGTTTCCACCATGAAGATCCTACAGACGCCTTCAGAAACATGAAGTTTCTTCTGACTCCACCGCTGCCAGTTGAATTCAGGTGCAATAAAAGACATTGATGTGACTGGATATTCTGGAGGAAGTGTTCTTATTGACTCTGGGAAACGATGGTTCAGTGATTCTGCTAAATATATGGAGAAATTACCTGAGTGGAGAATAATAATAAATGTTGCAAAAAATGATAAATGGATTCATGAAGGAAGATTCACATTATTTTGCAATGAATATGGAGGCCTCATGATCTACATTCGACAGCTAGATATGCAAGATAATGGAACATTCAGGATTGGGGTTAGTAAACACTGGTCCATCGAAATGACATTGAAGGTGGAAAAAGGTCAGTCATTCTACAATAAAAATGTGTTAAGTAAAATTACTTATCATTTCAAAACTTTTATATATAGAAAATATATTTCTCTGTGATGTGAATTTCAGATTAATGTTGTAAAACATCAGAGAAGGTGACAGTTAATATTGGAAAATCTCCCACCTTCAGCTGTGAATATTCACAGAATCATATTAATAATCCCAAGATCATATTCAAAGAAGAAAAAGACTCCATTGAGATGATTTACAGCACAGGGAACAAGGAAGAAAGATTCAGTATTTCTGATGACAAACATAAAAACATCTTCAGTGTGAGAATTACTGCTGTGACACCAGATGATGGAGGAGTTTATTTATGTGGAGTTTGGATTAACAGACAATCATACAGTTACTCTGTTATTAATAGTGTTCTTCTGCATGCTGTCAGTAAGTACAAAAAACTCATAATTAAATCTGGTATAAATGCATACATTCTTTGATTGCAAAAGATTTTTGTGATTGACAGCTAAAGTGGGCGTGTCTAGAGTGAGCGGCTACTCAGGAGGTGGTTTGATGATCAAGTGTGAACATCCTCAATACAAAACCAAGCCAAAATACATCTGTAAAGAATCAGATGGATGTTCAGAGAGGAAGAATCCAGGAGTTCAGGATGAATGGATGGAGAATGGAGATGTTTCTTTATATGACGACACCAGAGCAGGAGTCTTGATGGTGTTTTTTAGAGAGCTGAAAGCTGCAGATGCTGGAACATACAGGTGTGGAGTGAATGTATCTCACTATACTGAGAGCTTCACTGAACTTCAGCTGAACGTCAAACATGGTGAGGAACCTCAAATACTTTATCCTAGAGGTATGGTGTATCTACAGTTTTTTTTTTTTTAATGTAAACTTGGAATGCCTTGTAGATGCAAAATATCCAAACAGAATGACTGGAAGTACTCATCTTGGTGACAAAGTCAAAATCACCTGTCAGATCCCAGAGGAACATGAATGATAATCACATCTGCCAAAACATCAGCTCATCTAAAGTGACACAAATGAATGGTTCATCTGAGAGAAATGAAGAGAGAGTTTTTACAGTGATCATCAGTAATGTGAGTGTGAGAGATGCTGGAGTTTACTGGTGTGGAGCAGAAACCAGAGACACATATTTGACTTTTATCTCCCTGAACACTAAAATTCAGCTCAACTTCACCAGTGAGTCAATTCAGATAATGCCATTGTAGTTATGAATACAGTCCATGCTTTTTAATTATTGTTTTCTGTGTTTGTGTTTTATTCTCAGATTTCTCCATGATCATCATTATCAGTGTGTGTGTGATTCTGCTGCTGATCAGTGCATTCACTCTGACTGTGTGGAAATTAAGACACAAGATGCAAGGTTCGATCATTTGTTACTCAAATTATATTTTACACTTATTTAAGTGTTTTTGAACTGCTTTAGTAAATCTCACTCACTCAATGAGTTTCCATCTTAGATGTTGATCTGATTCATGTGATTCCCTCTCAGATCCTGGATCAGTCCAAATGAACAGCAATGATGATCAACCCACAATCCCCTCTGATGGGCTCCTGTACGCTGCTGTCACTTTCCAGAAGCGTGAAGAGTCTCTCAGTGACGCTACAGTCAGATTCAGTAAAGATGAGATTCAAAGTGATTACACCATGATCAGCCACAACATGAGACTCAACTAACTTTAACAGATCGCAGATCATAACTTTTAAAAATTATTTTAGTGCATTTTGTTAGAAATCTTGTCAACTTGCTGGTCTTTTGCTGTTGCTGTTTTTCAGTTCATTCTTCTGATCGTTGTTCATTTTTCAGCTGTAACTACTGCTTTTACTTTTAGTAAAGAATCACACATATTGTTTTGACTAAAACAAGAAATATTTTTGCTGTCATTTTTTGTTTAATTCAGAAAGATTATATTGGAGTTATTATATCAGATTATTGACTTTTTATATATGATACATCAATTGTTATGGCATTGACTATCTTTAACATTTTTAAAAGATGATGACTGAATCTAATTTTCATACTGATCAAATTAACATTATCAGATCCCAGAGAAACATCCAAAAATGCAGCATAACATACAGTCATGGCCAAAAATATCGGCACCCTTGCAATTCTGTCAGAAAATGCAACCCATCTCTCAGAAAATTGTTGCAGTCACAAATGTTTTGGTACTCACATGATTATTATTTTTGCAAGGGTGCCAAGGGTGCCGATATTTTTGGCCATGACTGTAACATAATGATCTGATAATCATCATAAGAGACAGTAAGAATTTTTACAGTAATTTTTATTTTCTAATTCATTTTATGAATTTTATGTTGTACTACTTTGGACTGATTTGAATATTCACATATAAGCTAACAACAGTCAAGTCATTAATTATATAACATAAGTAATTTACTTTTTTTTTGTTTGTTTTTGTCGTTACTTTTGTCATTTCTGTCTTAAAGTTTCTTGTGAGAGGTGTTTTTTTCTGTTTGTGTTATGCAAAGGCTGTTTTTTTCCATCCAGCTCAAAGCCACAGAAAACAGATGAAGTTTCAAGGTCTCAGTTTGGTTTGAGTGTGACCATTAAACAGACTTATTCAGGAAACCCACAGTGAGACACAAGAGATTCAACAGAGACAGACAGAAGATGAACTTCTATTGTGAGCAGAAGACAATAAAGAATCGGAGCTGCTAATTTTACAGCAGACATTAAGTAATTCAGTAAATCAATATTTTCTAGAATTTTGAGGAATTGAGGAAAAGACTGAATGAACAAATTATACTTGTGATTTGACAGTTTTGCTTTCAAACATGGATCAAACTAAATTACAACAGAAAGCCAACATATTACCTCATTGCCTCTTAAAACATCTTCAGGTTCTTTTAATTTTAAGATTTTCATCATCATCACTAAATTCAACATGCACCTTTATAATATATGGCAGTAATGCTAAGAGTAGTGTGCTAGTATGTTTTCCTGAATTATGCCACAGAAAAACACTTAACATAATTGTCAATCTAGGTAGAGATGAAACAGTATTATTCACTATTTACAGTCAATTGTGTGATGATGCTATGTTGTGATATTATTGGGTGGGATCATCATCAGACGGCAAACAGATGAAACACAGTGAAGTGGTGAGTCTTTACACTTGTGTGTGAATGTAAACAAGAATACATATGATTGATTTATTTAAAGTGTGTCATTTCAGAAAAAGATTGCTATTTAACCCCTCCTTTTTTTGTAAATAGTTTTAAAAATTGTTCTAACTGGTTCTAAATGTCTAAATGCTTTGTGTTTACAGGGTTTGGTCCAGTGTGATAAAGATCAACTAACTGCTGCTTGTGGTTTTCCTTTGATCTTTTTTTATTTGTTTGGCGTCTGCAGGTGTGATAAAAACAGGAAATTGTTTCTTGAGTAACAATGGACACAGACTTTCCACTCTATAAAACGATGCTGTAAATTTGTGTAATAGCTTATATGAAAAATAAAAATCTTTATGTCTCAGATCTTCACAGTGGCATAGCTGTACCCTACTTGACTGGGTTAAAGCCTTGAAAAATTTGTTCATTGCCCCACATTTCTGGTGGAAACAAATAAACAAACAAATACAGACAGACTCCATTCATCACAGAATTTTGGTTAATATTAAATTATTGTGAATTATAAAATCTCTCTCTTTTTTAAATCTCTATAGCACTCGAATCTTTCCTGTCGTTTTAAATTATCATTCAACTCTAAACAGCTTTCATCATTGCTACACATGCAAATCTAACTTGTTGCATTTCTATTTGTGTCTGACCATGTGTATCTCATCCACGGTCAGTTAACATATTTAGATTTGAAATATTCAGATATGGCACAACAACCACACATGCGGAACCATTAAGATTTAACCAATGAGGTCCCTTTTCTCCATATATGGCGCTGAGCGCAGCGCCTCAGTTTGAAGGAAGACAAAGTTCGCGACTGGTTCGCGAGCTATTTTCTGTGAGTAATCAATTACATTTAGACCTGTTCTTTACACAGACCTGTTTATGTCTTCAGAAGACTTTAACAAAGCACGAAGCATATGGACTACTTGTATGGTAGTTTTTGAGGTTCGACAGCAGTGGTTTTAACTAACTGTCCCGCTGCGGGGCTGGTAAATCTCACATTTATTTATTTATTTATTTATTTATTTATTTATAAACATCACTGTTAAATGACTACGATCAGTTATGAACACGCCTAAATTAGGAGTATATGCATTCAATAGGTAAAATACTGTTGCACCCGAAAGCTAGAGGTCGCTCTCGTGCGAAAACTCAAAATAAGCGCAGTAGAGGAAGACAATAACACACATAATGTTAGTTATAGGAAATGCATATGGACATCATTTTATCAATATTCCTAAAACCTCCTCAGGTATTTTCATGATAATAAAGTATATTAATAATTATTAATAATAATTTCGCACGAGAGCGACCTCTAGCTTTCGGGTGCAACAGTATTTTACCTATTTCACCCACAAGCTGTTCATAAATCATGTACAATATAATGTCTGTTAATCGTGACAGCCTTATTTGGGCCGGTCTGAAGTATCTGTTATTAATAATATAGGAGTCTAATAATAATAATAAGAAGAAAGCGATCAATAATACATACCTGAGATCCGGAGTTCGCGCTGATGACGTAACGAGAGGGACGCGCCTTCGTCCCTTGTACACACCCCAACCTCTTGACCCCTCCCCCACGTCAAATCAGTGCCACAAAGCGAGGCGCAAAGAAAAATGAAGCGCAAAGGAAAGCTTGTGCCGCAAAGGCACGGATGACTGAAACGCGGATTTAAAGGAGCGGCGCAAAGGGAAATATGTGTTGCAAAGTCAATACGGCTGAAGTTTTACTTTGCTAAACTTTATTTTTTCTCTCAGGGGTTAACTTTTCTTTTGCAATTATTTTTTTTACTTGCAAAAAAGCAATTTTTTTTTCTCAATACTCTATTTTTATTTGCAAAACATATTTTTTGTTTGCAAAACATTGTTTTATTTTGCAGATATATATGACCCTATTTTGACTCCATAGGTGGATGCCACTTCTTCATGGAAAAGTGAGTAAATGTATATTTATTTTAAGCAAACAGCAACCGTTTTAGGTATACTGTTATTTAAGGAGAGATAGTAAAGATATTGAATTTTCTATGAAAAGATGCAGTGAAAACAACTTGATCTAGACTTTAAAAACACTCTTTTCTCTCTCTCTCTCTCTCTCTCTCTCTCTCTTGGTTTTAAGTTTGTTCTTGTAAACTGCATGTGTTTGCAGTATCTTCCTCTAGATTTAGTGTTGTGCTTTTTGTTCACAAATTTATTACTATAGTTTTGTAGCACACGACCAGCTGTCTTCCTAAAACATCGGACTCCATCTAGTGGCAAATATAAATTAGTTCTGTGACCTAACATTGCATTTCTTGGTTTAATTCAAGCAAACTTTAGTTGCATTGTATGGTATTTGATACCAAACAGATATTATTTTCTTGTTCTGATATGATGAATTGTAAATCTTACTGATGACCCCTGTGTTCGAAAAGAAACAGCGAATCTGGAGGAATAAAGCTTTTTAAATATATAAATATTTGATGGAATTGTCATTAATACAGATGTTTCTATCATCAAAATCAGTAATGGAAAAAAAGTAAGAAAACCCAATTCTCAGCAATTCACTCTTGTTAAACTGTCATCAGTGGTGCTAACATTGACAGCTGTCCATGGTTCTGAACCATTTTTAAAAAAACCCATCATGGAACCATTTTATTTTATTTTTTTATAATATATTGTTTTTTCCAAAGTATCCAAACAAACAGGTCTGTTTTTCTAAGAAGCTGTTTCTTACAACTGAAAAAGAAGAAGGAAAAAAGAGATACATTTCGAGTTGAATCAGGTGTGTTAAATGAGGAAGGCATACTGAATGTGCAGACATACAAAAGGACATACAAATAACAATAATAATAAAAAACTGCTCTTGTGAACTTATATTTTCAGTTTACTAAGGCTATAGTGGACAAATTAAATAATGCAAATCTATTCAGTGTTGTTTGTTCTCATATAGAGAACACGATACTGAGCTTTCAGTATTAGAAACTGAGCTCTCTAATTCAATTCTTACTAGTAAAAATGTACTTGTAGAGCTCTACAATAACAATCCTTAGTAGCAAGAATTGCATTGTAGAGCTCTCTATATTTAACACAATCTCATTATGATAATTGCACCTCATGCATATTTATAATATGGGTGAATGTCTCACATAAGGTGAGGAAAACATGAGAGCACTTGGTCGAGATTGTAAACACAAAACCTCTGGCTCCATCTAGTAAGAAATACGACCTAATCTTACAATTCTTTGACTAAACATATTTTAAACATTGTATACATTATATTTCTTTGTGTCATTAAAATGAGCTTTATGTGGTTGTATTGTATGGTAGTTGAAACCATAATTTATTTTCTTGTGTTCTGGTTTGAAGAGTTGTAAATGTCACTAATTTACACACCTCCTGTATGCATAAAGTGTTCAAACAAATCCAGACATACGTTAGTCAGATCTGGTCTGTTTACTTCTAAAAGGCCGCTAATGTTTTATTTTTTTGTTTGTTTGTTTTTTTTTTTTTTGTTTTGTTTTGTTTTTGTCTTGTTTTGTTTTGTTTTTTACAACTGGTAAAAATGTCAAGCACTGAAAGTATTAGATGCATTTTCCTTTCCAGGAGTTCCTTGTATTGGCTTTTAGATTAATTTATTTGTTCAGTTTACTCACGCCCTCTAGTGTGACCTTTTAATAATGCAATTATCTTAGATGTCATTTGTCCTTATATAGAGAACATGAAACCTGTATGAGCTCTCAGTGTCAGACACTGTAACCTCCACTAGGTGGCGCTCTTTCAGTGTGATTAATGTGATATTCAGTCAATGGTGATGGTGGGAGGAGCCAGTAAAGCTGCTCATTACTGATGAAGAGCTGAATAAAGAGGAAGTAACTAAAGCAGACAGATGTAGAGACAGAGAGATTCACACAGAGATCATTCAGCATAAAGAAGACTGAACTCAACTCACAATGAAGATCCTCCTCATCTTCTTCACTTTCTACCTGATCTCAGGTCAGAGCTTTTCTCTTTCATCACTGCAGTAATGATGCTGTTTTCTGTTCATCAGCTTTCTGATCACAGTATCAATCTGATCGACAGGTGCAGTGAGATGCTTCAGTGTCACTGGATATTCTGGAGGAAGCGTTCTTATTGATTCTGAGAAACTTTGGTTCCGTGACTCTGTTAAAAACATGTTTAAATTACCTGAGTGGAAAGCAATAATAAATGATAATAAACATGATAAATGGATTAATGAAGGAAGATTCACACTGTTCTGCAACAATGTGGGAAACCTCATGATCTACATCAGAGATTTGAACCAACAAGATGCTGGAAGATACCGGATTAGACATCATGGGCAGTGGTCCATTGATATGACTTTGAATGTAAAAGATGGTCAGTTTTAAAAGTTTCAAAAGATCAAAGTCTTTGTGTACTACTAATCATTTCAAAGCTTTTATATATATGAAATATATTTCTTTATGTCAATGACAGATTTGTGTTGTAAAGGATCAAAGAGAGTGATGGTGAATATTTCAGAAACTGCCAGTTTCAGCTGTGAATATTCACAGAATCATATTAATGATCCCAAGATCATATTCAAAGAAGAAAAAGACTCCACTGAGACGATTTACAGCAGGTTGAAGATGAACAGAAGATTCAGTATTTCTGATGACAAACATAAAAACATCTTCAGTGTGAGAATTACTGCTGTGACACCAGATGATGGAGGAGTTTATTTATGTGGAGTTTGGATCGACAGACAATCATACAGTTACTCTGTTATTAATACTGTTCATCTGAATATTATGGGTGAGTAATACTATCAGTTGGATACATTTTTCAGTGCTTTGATTAATATTTTTATGTAGTTCTCTCAGATCACAAATAACATTTTGAATGTTGACAGATTCATGTTGTGGGGAATCAAAGACAGTAAGAGTAAATAGAGGAGAAACCTCTGCTTTCAGCTGTGAATATTCAGAGGATCAAAGGTATTTTAGAAAGATCATATTCAGAACAAGAAACAACATCATTGATGAGGTGATCTCCACTAATGACAAATGGCATCAGAAAGAAAGACTGAGCATTTATGATAACAGATTGAACCTCTTCAGGGTGAGAATTACTGCTGTGACACCAGATGATGGAGGAGTTTATTTATGTGCCGTTTGTATCAACAAACACCCATACAGTTACTCTATTACTAATACTGTTCAACTACATATCATTAGTGAGTAAAACTAAATCAAATCAAGGATTTTACAGTCTGTGTTTGTGTCAGATTTGATTATGCTTAGATGTGATGTTTTTGATTGACAGCTAAAGTGGGCGTGTCTAGAGTGAGCGGCTACTCAGGAGGTGGTTTGATGATCAAGTGTGAACATCCTCAATACAAAACCAAGCCAAAATACATCTGTAAAGAATCAGATGGATGTTCAGAGAGGAAGAATCCAGGAGTTCAGGATGAATGGATGGAGAATGGAGATGTTTCTTTATATGACGACACCAGAGCAGGAGTCTTGATGGTGTTTTTTAGAGAGCTGAAAGCTGCAGATGCTGGAACATACAGGTGTGGAGTGAATGTATCTCACTATACTGAGAGCTTCACTGAACTTCAGCTGAGCGTCAAACACGGTGAGGAACCACAAATACTTTATCTTGCATGTATGATGTATCTATTCTGATCTGTTTTATGTAATTTCTTTTGTTTTATAAATGCAAAATATCCAAAGAGTGTGACTGAAACTGCTCATCTTGGTGAAGAAGTCAACATCACCTGTCAGATCCCAGAGGAACATGAAGTTCATTTCTGCAAAGAGGATGATAATCACATCTGCCAAAACATCAGCTCATCTAAAGTGACACAAATGAATGGTTCATCTGAGAGAAATGAAGAGAGAGTTTTTACAGTGATCATCAGTAATGTGAGCGTGAGAGATGCTGGAGTTTACTGGTGTGGAGCAGAAACCAGAGACACATATTTGACTTTCATCTCCCTGACCACTAAAATTCAGCTCAAACTCATCAGTGAGTCAATTCAGATGATTTAATTGTAGTAAATACAATCTATTTAGAAATATTTGTGTAAAATGTATATTTGTTCACAGTGGCTTCAGTAGTTATACATGAAGGAAAATCAATAAGTAGTCCCTTTATGACAGAGGTCATCAAACATTACAACAGAGGTGGACATTCCAGGGGTCAGAAAGTAAAAGTCCTGCCATATATTTGTTCCACCCATGAACTGATGAAATGATTTCACCAGAGGTGGAACCAAGTCCTTCTGTTCAAGTCACAAGCGAGTCTCAAGTCAAATGCCAAGTCCTCAAAGAGTTAAAGGTAATTGACAATTAAGTGACTAATTAAATGATGATTGTGCATTAGTGATGAACACCTGCTGTTACTGAGAATTACAGAGGATCAGATGTTGATGTTTTATTGGTTAAAATGATGCTACCATCATGAAGATCAGTGTTTGCTTTAGTTGGGCTCTTGACCCTTTTAGTAATTCAAAGTAAATTGCTTCTAAGCAATTGCAATATTCTATCACAACAAGTGTTTGCACATTATTATTATTATGGTAGCAGAGACTAATTATGTTAGATCTTTCCGTGCCACAACTTATGTAGTGTTGTAAAATAGTGAGATCAAGACTGTATGTGATCTGATAGTTATCAGGCAGTGACCTGATTATATGGAAAGCAGCTTTATTTGTGTTAAGGTTTTGAAAAACCAATCCTGTGAAGCTTGGCATGGAATTATAGTGCAGTTGTGAGAATTCTTTTATACGTGGGGCATGTAAATATTTTAGCTTTGTGCTGTTTAGACACACGCAGACATCAAGAACCAGCATATGAATCTCAACAATGGTGACAATCAACTAAATTCTTCATGCTGCAATGCATGCTGGGTAACACCATAGTAAAAACTCCCATCATGCACTACAGCATGAAGAATTATTGTCACCACTGTTGAGGATTGTATGATAAATGTTCAGGTCTAAAAGCCTGAGCTGCTGCAAATTTCCCCCCCAATATTTAAGCTTTACAGTGGCATTTCCTAATTCAGCTTTTTATCCAGTTGTTTGATAATTTGTGTCAATCTACGAACCAAAGAATAGCTATTACATGATATTCACTCAAATGATTTAAAAGCAAAACATGTTATCTAACATGTTATCTCTGCTACCATAATAATAATAATGTACAAACACTTGTTGTGATACAATATGGCAATTGTTTAGAAGCAATTTACTTTGAATTACTAAAAGGGTCAAGAGCCCAACTAAAGCAAACACTGATCTTCATGATGGTAACATCATTTTAACCAATAAAACATCAACATCTGATCCTCTGTAATTCTCAGTAACAGCAGGTGTTCATCACTAATGCACAATCATCATTTAATTAGTCACTTAATTATCAATTACCTTTAACTCTTTGAGGACTTGGGATTTGACTTGAGACTCGCTTGTGACTTGAACAGAAGGACTTGGTTCCACCTCTGGTGAAATCATTTCATCAGTTCATGGGTGGAACAAATATATGACAGGACTTTTACTTTCTGACCCCTGGAATGTCCACCTCTGCATTACAAACTGAGGTCTATTTTATGTATATATTTTTTTTTCATTTGCAGTTATTCTATAAAATGTGCTTATAACCCATAAATGTTAAAATAGACTTTTATGTTGAAATAGAAAACAGTAGGAACATCATAAATATTATTAATCTCTGGACTGTGTGTTTGTGTGTTTTATTCTCAGATTTATCCATGATCATCTCCGTTAGTGTGTGTGTGATTCTGCTGCTGATCAGTGGATTCACTCTGACTGTGCGGAAATTGCTACATGAGAGACGAGGTGATGCTCACACACACAGTCCAGTTCACTCACAGTTACCCACAATCCCCTCTGATGGGCTCCTGTACGCTGCTGTCAGTTTCCAGAATCATGAAGAGTCTCTCAGTGACGCTACAGTCAGATTCAGTAAGAATGAGATTCACTCGCAGTACGCCACATTCAGTCACCACATGAGACTCAACTAACTACAACAGATCACAGATCATCATGTTGCCAAAAGTATTTTAGAAACAGACACTGTAGGTTTTTTTTTTTTTTTGCTTACATTCCCAAATTTTTTGATAAAAATTTTCTTAGAATTCCTAATTTAATGTTGAAATCTTTTTTTATTGATCAGAGTAGTTCAGTTCAGTGTGTGAATAACGAGACACTTTAAAGTTTGCGCTGCTGCTCATGTTGCTTCTTTCACACGTTCAGAATAGTTTTTCAGCTCAGTTTATCTGAGGTTATGATGAACACAGGAAATAAAACCCCTGAGTAACATTTCTAGAATATACTGTCAAGTTTCCACTTCACATATAGAGACACATGCAGCAGTTTTGACACCTACAGTTAAGACACTTTAGTAGCAGCTCTTAAACAGACCTTTATGATGAGACACATGAAGTTTGAGAATCATTTGTACTCCGTTCAGATCTGTTTAGATGCATGTTTTCATCTCTTTGAATATACTGATGCTGATTGTCCTGCTTTAGATTTGTACATACAAAATAGTTACTCAGAGATTACAAAGGAAGACATTGATAGCATTAACAGCACTGAACAAAGAGTGAGTGAATCTAATTTTCATACTGATGAAAAACCAGATCCCATACAGTATAAGAACATAATTATCGTTTGAGCACAAGAAAAAGTGCAATATATCGTAAATTATGTAATTTCATGAATGTTATTTTATATCATGTTTAGGATAAATTTAAATATTGACATAAACTACCAACAATCAGGTAATTTAATGTATTGTGACGAGTCGGCTGCCTCCCCCCTAACTATCAGCTTCACCCCGTCGGTAATCGCCGTCCTTCACCAGGCTCCCGACGGGAGTGGGCGTGTGGGAGGAGAAGGGGCGCTGAAACATTCAGGTCTGGCGGCGTGTGATGAGGCACACCTGATGTGAATGAAGCCTCATCACCGCCGCTGTTAAAATGCCGAGCGCGCTTCTCCTCAGGAGACCGGTCTCTTCCCCGTGCATGCACGCTGGTGTCCTCGTGGGTCCAGGAAGGGTGCGTAGAGGGACGAGCGCCGCCGATAGGATGGACGAGCTGCCGGACCCGCGGTCCGGACGTGAGCCGCATGGAAATGGCTGCGGGCCAGGATGCCGGGCCTTCTCACCCGCCTGAGGAAGTGCCGCCGCTAAAGAATGGATGAAGCCGCTAAAGGAAGCCGCTACCCGTCATATTGCCGCGGACCCCGGCGGGGAGCAAGTGCGGCCGCCGGACTCCGCCCCTTACCTGGACCCTTCCCTTCTGAACACTGCCCCTCCTTCACGGAACCCCTTCACGTCGAGGACACCAGATCCCCCATTTATTTTGGACACTTTTTCCCCCTTTTTGGACACTTTCTGTTTATTGTTTAATAAAAGCCTCTCCGAGGCCTGACGTCACGCCCACTGTGTCTGTCGCTTTGCTCCGCACCCGTGACAGTATTAACAGTATTAATTACCTTTTTTTATTATTTGTCATTATTGTCATATTCAAAGTGACTAATTTTAACCTGATTTTGTCTCAAAGTTTCTCAATAACATTTGAGTTTTTTTTTTTTTTGTGTGTGTGTGATGAACAGGCTGTTTTTCTGTCCATCTTTAAGCCACAGAAAACTGATAGGTCAGGATCTAAGTTTAGTTTGACTGTGACAATTAAACAGACTATGAAGATTATTCAGGAAACCCACAGTGAGAACAGACAGACAGAAGATGAACATCCATCGTGAGAAAAAGGCGTCAGAGTGGCTCATTCAGTAATTCACCTTCAACATTTACTAAAAGTAATAATTGAGAAAAAGACTAAAAAAAATGTTTATGATTAACAAATTGTCCATGCATGATTTAACAGTTTTACTTTTATAATAAAAAATTTTAATGTCTATAAAATGGTTTACATGTCATACATTTGTATTGTTACATTTAGTAATTTTATAATAATTTCACTTAAACAGCATTTCCAGGTTATATTTTTTATTAAAGAGATTTACTTGTAATTGTCTCAGTGTTTTGCAGTTGTCGGGTTGTTGAACACTGTGGTCAGTGTGATAAAGATAACCAACATGTGCTGCTTCAAAGATCAATCAACATGCTGCCTTGTGGTTTTCTTTTGCTCTTGCATTGAAATTATTTTGATCAAATCAAGATGCTCTTTAGTAACATGCAGGTGTGTTAAGAAGTGTATCCATGATCACAAATTATCCTCTCCATACAAACATGCTATGAGTGTGTGTAATATTTGAAAATTTGTATATCTCAGCTTTTCCTCCAAAAGGTTTTACAAAGTCGGGGTGCTTAGCACCCTCTAACACTGGGCCTGAATAATAGAGGGTATGCATTGATGTCACTTTACCGCAGGGACAGGCCCCCTCAGCTGGACTGAGTGGCAAAAGAGTCTTCACCTTGAATGGATTTAATAGGGAAGCTGTGAAAACGCAAGTAAAACAAACGATAATCAGTTTAATAAAGAACTTGATATAATGTTCCTAACAACTTAACAAATTTCCAGTGGTCAATGGATTTTGATACAGCCAGGAATCGTGTTTTCTAACATATATATGTGTCTGATTTTGACGCCGGGGAAATAAAGTAAATTTGCCGGTGAACTCATTTTGTAAATACAAAAAAGGTTGGTCTAAACCCCAGCAAATCCATGTTTCGCTGCCTGGAGACCATATGTTTCTTTAAATTACAACGATCAATTTGCATCTCTTTTCTGTAGCTTTCAGCAGTCTGTAAAAATATACCTCAGATTTCTTGTCAAATCTCTTTGTGCAGTGAATCGCAAAGCTCTTTCTCGTTTTAGATGTGTTTTGCACGTTCTGTCGTAGCATTCGTTCGGAAACCAATGCTGCCACCCAGTCGACGGTGACGTCATGTGCATATCTATCCCCCCATTCCCCCTGCCAAAAAAAAAAATAAATAAATAAAATAAACAGGTCTCTTCCTCTTTCAGATGAATTCCACCATTCAATGTCTAATGCAATACTTTTTTTGTTGTGATCACAAATCAGGCCTTAAAAGCAAACAGAACAGCCTGTATGTCTAGTCATTTATAGTTTGTATGTCTATTTTGTTTATGCTCTGATTATTTTATTTATTTATTTTTTATTTTATTTTTTATATGTTATTATATTATATTATATTTTATATTTTATTTATTTGTCTTTCATGTTATTACTTTCATCTTTCTAGCTCAATCGCACTCCTCTGTCTATTTCTGTCTATTTTAATTTTTTCATATGTATTAATTATTTCACATAGGATGTAATTTAGGCTTAATTATTGAAATTGTCGTTTTATGTGCTTTCTCTTCACTCATCAAATTGCTATGACAGTTTTTACGCTAGTGGGGTCCTTCTTCATTATCTTGCCTAGGGCCCCACAACCCTAAAGGCCGGCACTGGCAGGGGGTCCCTGAGAACCACTGCTCCACATGACCTCAGTGAGCTTAAATGTGCAGTTTATAACGCCCTCTAGTGTAACCTTAATGAAATTCACTTGAGTGTCATTTGTCCTTACATAAAGAACATGAAACCTGTATGAGCTCTCAGTGTCAGACACTGTAACCTCCACTAGGTGGCGATCTTTTAGTGTGATTTATGTGATATTCAGTCAATGGTGATGGTGGGAGGAGCCAGTAAAGCTGCTCATTACTGATGAAGAGCTGAATAAAGAGGAAGTAACTAAAGCAGACAGATGTAGAGACAGAGAGATTCACACAGAGATCATTCAGCATAAAGAAGACTGAACTCAACTCACAATGAAGATCCTCCTCATCTTCTTCACTTTCTACCTGATCTCAGGTCAGAGCTTTTCTCTTTCATCACCCTAACAGCATGGTTAGGTATTTTTTGAAGCGCAGCTGCCAGTTTGAGCTGGCTAAAGTTGGGCCTTAGCTGGTCATTAGCTGGTCCTGAGCAGGAGCTAGTTGCTTAGGACCAGCACATGTCCAGCTAAACATCTTAAACCATCTTGTTTTTTGTTTTTTAACAGGGACTGCAGTAATGATGCTGTTTTCTGTTCATCAGCTTTCTGATCACAGTATCAATCTGATTGACAGGTGCAGTAAAAGACATTGATGTGACTGGATATTCTGGAGGAAGTGTTCTTGTTGATACTGGAAAACTTTGGTTTATTGACTCTGCTAAATATATGGCCAAATTACCAGAGTGGAGAACAATAATAAATGATACAAAACATAATAAATGGATTAATGAAGGAAGATTCACACTGTTCCAAAACAATAAAGGAAAACTCATGATCTACATCAGAGATTTCAATCACCATGATGCTGGAAGATACGCAATTGATGTTTTTCACAATAAGCGGATTTATATGACTTTAAATGTAGAAGAAGGTCAGTCCTTTTAAAATCATTGTCTTTGTTCAATAAAAGTAGCGTTTTCTAATTTTTTATTTATTTATTTTTTTAATGTTTGCAAACTATCACAGATGCATGTTGTAAGAAGTCAAAGAACGTGATGGTGAAAATTGGAGAAACTGCCATCTTCAGCTGTGAATATTCACAGAATCATATTAATGATCACAAGATTATTTTCAAAGAAGAAAAAGACTCCATTGAGATGATTTACAGCACATGGAATAAAGAAGAAAGATTTAGTATTTCTGACAAACATAAAAACATCTTCAGTGTGAGAATTACTGCTGTGACACCAGATGATGGAGGAGTTTATTTATGTGGAGTTTGGATCGACAGATACTCGTACAGTTACTCCGTTATTAATACTGTTTATCTACATATTATTAGTAAGTAGAACAAAGTCAATCAAATCTGGCAAAAAAAGAGTGTCTTAAACAGATTTAGTGATATTTGTGTTGTGACAGATAAACTGAATGTGTATCAAGTGAGCGGCTACTCAGGAGGTGGTTTGATGATCAAGTGTGAACATCCTCAATACAAAACCAAGCCAAAATACATCTGTAAAGAATCAGATGGATGTTCAGAGAGGAAGAATCCAGGAGTTCAGGATGAATGGATGGAGAATGGAGATGTTTCTTTATATGACGACACCAGAGCAGGAGTCTTGATGGTGTTTTTTAGAGAGCTGAAAGCTGCAGATGCTGGAACATACAGGTGTGGAGTGAATGTATCTCACTATAGTGAGAGCTTCACTGAACTTCAGCTGAGCATCAAACACGGTGAGGAACCTCAAATACTTTATCTTATAATATAAATAATATAATATAATATAAATCGTATATAAAGTAATTTTTCTTGCCTTTATGTAAACTTGTCTTGGTTTGTAGATGCAAAATATCCAATGGACGTGGCTAAAACTGCTTATCTTGGTGAAGAAGTCAACATCACCTGTCAGATCCCAGAGGAACATAAAGTTCATTTCTGCAAAGAGGATGATAATCACATCTGCCAAAACATCAGCTCATCTAAAGTGACACAAATGAATGGTTCATCTGAGAGAAATGAAGAGAGAGTTTTTACAGTGATCATCAGTAATGTGAGCGTGAGAGATGCTGGAGTTTACTGGTGTGGAGCAGAAACCAGAGACACATATTTGACTTTCATCTCCCTGAACACTAAAATTCAGCTCAACATCATCAGTGAGTCAATTCAGATGATTTCACTGTAGTAAATGCAGTCTATTTAGAAATGTTTGTGTTAAATGTATGTTTGTTCACAGTGGCTTCAGTAGTGATACATGAAGGAAATCTAGTCCCTTTATGACAGAGGTCATCAATCATTACAAACTGAGTTCTATTTAATATTTATATTAATATTTATCATTCAATATAGTTAATATTTAATGTATATAAAATGTTTTCATTTGCAGTTATTCTATAAAAATGTGCTTATAACCCATAAATGTTAGACTTTTATGTTGAAATAGAAAACAGTAGGAACATCATAAATATTATATAATTTATCTCTGGACTGTGTGTTTGTGTTTTATTCTCAGATTTCTCCATGATCATCATTATTAGTGTGTGTGTGATTCTGCTGCTGATCGGTGGATTTGTTCTGACTGTGTGGAAATTAATACATGAGAGACGAGGTGAAGCTCACACACACAGTCCAGTTCACTCACAGTTACCCACAATCCCCTCTGATGGGCTCCTGTACACTGCTGTCAATTTCCAGAATCATGAAGAGTCTCTCAGTGACACTACAGTCAGATTCAGTAAGAATGAGATTCACTCACAGTACGCCACAGTCAGTTACAGTATGAGACTCAACTAACTATAACAGATCACAGATCATCACGCTGCCAAGAGTATTTTAGAAACAGACACTGTATGTTTTTTTATTATTATTTTTCATTTGTTTACATTCACAATTCTTTGATTAAAATCTCCTCAGAATTCCTAATTTAATGTTGAAATGTTTTTATTGATCAGAGTAGTTCAGTTCAGTGTGTGAATAATGAGACACTTTAAAGTTTGCGCTGCTGCTCATGTTGCTTCTTTCACACGTTCAGAATAGTTTGTCAGCTCAGTTCATCTGAGGTTATGATGAACACAGGAAATAAAACCCCTGAGAAACATTTCTAGAATATACTGTCAAGTTTCCACTCCACATATAGAGACACATGCAGCAGCTTTGACACGTACAGTTAAGACTCTTTAGTAGTAGCTCTTAAACAGACCTTTATGATGAGACACATGAAGTTTGAGAATCATTTGTACTCTGTTCAGAACTGTTAAAATGCATGTTTTAATCTCTTTGAATATACTGATGCTGTTTGTCCTGCCTTAGATTTGTACATACAAAATAGATACTCAGAGATGATAGCATTAACAGCAGTGCAAAGGCAGTGAGTGAATCTAGTTTTCATACTGATGAAATATTAGATCCCATACAGTATAAGTATAATAAGTATAATTATCTGATTATTGTGATGAAAGACTGTGAGAAAGATTCATAGTTTGTGCACAGGAAAAAGTGCAATATATCGTAAATTATGTAATTTCATGAATGTTATTTTATATCATGTTCAAGATAAATTTAAATATTGACAAACTACCAGCAATCAGGTAATTTTATTTATTAACTGTATTAATTAACTTTTTTCAATTTTTTAAAAAATGATTTGTAATTACTGTCATATTCAAAGACTTTTTAAAATGACTAAGTTTAATCTGATTTTGTCTCAAAGTTTCTCATGAACATTTGAGGTGTTTTTGTTTTGTTTTCTTTCGTTTTGTTTTCTTTTTGTTTTCTGTGCATGATAAACAGGCTGTTTTTCTGTCCAACTTGAAGCCACAGAAAACAACTTGATAGATCAGGATCTAAGTTTAGTTTGACTGTGACGATTAAACAGACAGTGAACAGAAAGTGAAGATTATTCAGGAAACCCACAGTGAGAACAGACAGACAGAAGATGAACATCCATTGTGAGAAAAAGACATCAAAGAGCTGCTCATTCAGTAATTCACCTTCAGCATTGAGAAAAAACACTGAAAAAATGTTTATGATTAACAAATTGTCCATGTGTGATTTGACAGTTTTACTTCTGTAATAAGAAATTTTAAATGTGAGTCTACAGATCACAGAATGTCTATAAAATGCTTTACATGTCATACATTTGTATTGTTACATTTAGTCATTTTATAATAATGTCACTTAAACAAGCAGCATCTCCAGGTTTGCTGTAATACAGGTTTTTACTAGGTCATTAAAGAGACTTGCAATGGCTCAGTGTTTTGTATTTGCAGGGTTGTTGAACACTGTGGTCAGTGTGATAAAGATAACCAACATGTGCAGCTTCAAAGATCAATCAACATGCTGCCTTGGGTTTTCTTTTGCTCTTGCATTGAAATTATTTTGATCAAATCAAGATGTTCTTTAGTAACATGCAGGTGTGTTAAGAAGTGTATCCATGAACACAAATTATCCTCTCCATACAAACATGCTATGAGTGTGTGTAATATTTGAAAAATTGTATATCTCAGCTTTTCCTCCAAAAGGTTTTACAACGTGCTTAGCACCCTCTAACACTGGGCCTGAATAATAGAGGGTATGCATTGACGTCACTTTACCGCAGGGACAGGCCCCCTCAGCTGGACTGAATGGCAAAAGAGTCTTCACCTTGAATGGATTTAATAGGGAAGCTGTGAAAACGCGAGTAAAACAAATGATAATCAGTTTAATAAAGAACTTGATATAATGTTCCTAACAACTTAACAAATTTCCAGTGGTCAATGGATTTCGATACAGCCAGGAATCGTGTTTTCTAACATATATATGTGTCTGATTTTGACGCCGGGGAAATAAAGTAAATTTGCCGGTGAACTCATTTTGTAAATACAAAATAGGTTGGTCTAAACCTCAGTGATCATTTATATCAATGTTATATACATCGTCCTATCGTCCAGCTGAAAAACATATATAGAAATGAATACGGCAAATCCATGTTTCGCTGCCTGGAGACCATATGTTTCTTTAAATTGCAACGATCAATTTGCATCTCTTTTCTGTAGCTTTCAGCAGTCTGTAAAAATATACCTCAGATTTCTTGTCAAATCTCTTTGTGCAGTGAATCGCAAAGCTCTTTTTCGTTTTAGATGTGTTTTGCACGTTCTGTTGTAGCATTCGTGCTGAAACCAATGCTGCCGCCCAGTCGACGGTGACGTCATGTGTATCCCCCCATTCCCTTTGCCAAAATAAATAAATAAATAAATAAATAAACAGGTCTCTTCCTCTTGCAGATGAATTCCACCATTCATTGTCTAATTTTTTGTTGTGAACACCAATCAGGCCTTAAAAACAAACAGAACAGCCTGTATGTCTAGTCATTTATGCTTATTTGTATGCCATATTGTTTATGCTCTGATTATTTTATTTAGTTTTGGTGTATAATTTATTTATATTTTATTTATTTGTGTTTCATGTTTTTACTTTCATATTTCTAGCTCAGTCACACTCCTCTTTTTTTAATCTGTCTATTTCTCTCTATTTAATTTTTTTTCATATGGATTCATTATTTCATATTGGATGTGTTACACTAAAAAGACATTTGTCATTTAGGCTTAATTATTGAAATTGACATTTTATGTGCTTTCTCTTCACTCATCGAATTGCTATGACAGTCCTTCTTCATAATCTTGCCTAGGGCCCCACAACCCTAAAGGCCGGCACTGGCAGGGGGTCCCTGAGAACCACTGCTCCACATGACCTCAGTGAGCTTAAATGTGCAGTTTATAACGCCCTCTAGTGTAACCTTTAAATAATGAAATTTACTTGAGTGTCATTTGTCCTTACATAAAGAACATGAAACCTGTATGAGCTCTCAGTGTCAGACACTGTAACCTCCACTAGGTGGCGCTCTTTCAGTGTGATTTATGTGATATTCAGTCAATGGTGATGGTGGGACGAGCCAGTAAAGCTGCTCATTACTGATGAAGACCTGAATAAAGAGGAAGTAACTAAAGCAGACAGATGTAGAGACAGAGAGATTAACACAGAGATCATTCAGCATAAAGAAGACTGAACTCAACTCACAATGAAGATCCTCCTCATCTTCTTCACTTTCTACCTGATCTCAGGTCAGAGCTTTTCTCTTTCATCACCCTAACAGCATGGTTAGGTATTTTTTGAAGCGCGGCTGCCAGTTTGAGCTGGTTTAAGCTGGGCCTTAGCTGGTCATTAGCTGGTCCTGAGCAGGAGCTAGTTGCTTAGGACCAGCACATGTCCAGCTAAGGAACATCTTAAACCATCTTGTTTTTTGTTTTTTAACAGGGACTGCAGTAATGATGCTGTTTTCTGTTCATCAGCTTTCTGATCACAGTATTAATCTGATTGACAGGTGCAGTGAAAGACATTGATGTGACTGGATATTCTGGAGGAAGTGTTCTTGTTGATACTGGAAAACTTTGGTTTATTGACTCTGCTAAATATATGGCCAAATTACCAGAGTGGAGAACAATAATAAATGATACAAAACATGATAAATGGATTAATGAAGGAAGATTCACACTGTTCCAAAACAATAAAGGAAAACTCATGATCTACATCAGAGATTTCAATCACCATGATGCTGGAAGATACGCAACTGATGTTTTTCACAATGAGCAGATTTATATGACTTTGAATGTAGAAGAAGGTCAGTCCTTTTAAAAACAATGTCTTTGTTTAATGAAACTAGCGTTTTCTAATTTCTTTTTATTTTTTAATGTTTGCAAATTATCACAGATGCATGTTGTAAGAAGTCAAAGAACGTGATGGTGAAAATTGGAGAAACCATCTTGCCATCTTCAGCTGTGAATATTCACAGAATCATATTAATGATCACAAGATTATTTTCGAAGAAGAAAAAGACTCCATTGAGATGATTTACAGCACATGGAATAAAGAAGAAAGATTCAGTATTTCTGACAAACATAAAAACATCTTCAGTGTGAGAATTACTGCTGTGACACCAGATGATGGAGGAGTTTATTTATGTGGAGTTTGGATCGACAGATACTCGTACAGTTACTCCGTTATTACTGCTGTTCATCTGCATATTATTAGTAAGTAGAACAAAGTCAATCAAATCTGGCAAAAAAAGAGTGTCTTAAACAGATTTAGTGATATTTGTGTTGTGACAGATAAACTGAATGTGTATCAAGTGAGCGGCTACTCAGGAGGTGGTTTGATGATCAAGTGTGAACATCCTCAATACAAAACCAAACCGAAATTCATCTGTAAATTAGCAGATGGATGTTCAGAGAGGAAGAATACAGGAGTTCAGGATGAATGGATGGAGAATGGAGATGTTTCTTTATATGACGACACCAGAGCAGGAGTCTTGATGGTGTTTTTTAGAGAGCTGAAAGCTGCAGATGCTGGAACATACAGGTGTGGAGTGAATGTATCTCACTATAGTGAGAGCTTCACTGAACTTCAGCTGAGCGTCAAACACGGTGAGGAACCGTGAATACTTTATCTTGCATCTTTGGAGTATCTGTTCTGAGCTGTTGTATGTAATTTCTTTTGGTTTATAGATGCAAAATATCCAAAGAGTGTGACTGAATCTGTGTATCTTGGTGAAGAAGTCAACATCACCTGTCAGATCCCAGAGGAACTTGAAGTTCATTTCTGCAAAGAGGATGATAATCACATCTGCCAAAACATCAGCTCATCTAAAGTGATGCAAATGAATGGTTCATCTGAGAGAAATGAAGAGAGAGTTTTTACAGTGATCATCAGTAATGTGAGTGTGAGAGATGCTGGAGTTTACTGGTGTGGAGCAGAAACCAGAGACACATATTTGACTTTCATCTCCCTGAACACTAAAATTCAGCTCAACATCATAGGTGAGTTAATTCAGATGATTTCACTGTAGTAAATACAGTCTATTCAGAATCATTTGTGTTAAATGTCTGTGTTTGTTTGTTTTTAGTGGCTCCTGTAGTGAGACATGAAGGAGAATCTGCTGAGATCATCTGCCCTTATGATTCAATCTATAAATCAAAGCCAAAGTCTCTCTGTAAGGGGAAGTGCTCCACTAGAGACAGAAATACTCTCAATGAGACTGTGAGAGAAGAGAAAGAGACCAAGACTGACAGATTGACTCTGAATGATGACGTCACTGCAAGTGTCTTCACTGGGACCATCACTGGACTGACAGCAGAGGATGCTGGGAAATACTGGTGTGCAGTGACATTAGAAAGAGACCTCAATTATCTTTACACCCATCTGATTGTCATCATGAACGAGGGTGAGGAAGGTTTATTCATCTGAATATGTGAAACTACGGCTGTGAACTGATGTTCTTGTATTCGTGAACATTTCCAGAGCTGAACTTGACTAAGTATGAAGGAGACGACGTGTCAATCCAGTGCAAACATCAGGATGAAGATCAGAAAAGCTTCTGCAAAGCACATGAAGCCTCCATGTGTGTGAAGGATGGAGTTTCATTAGAGACGATCAGAGATGATCGATTCTCTTTCAGTGATGAAGCATTTACTGGAGTCTTTACTGTGAACATCACTGATCTGAGAGAAGAGGATTCTGGGATATACTAGTGTGTGGAGCTCACGTCACCACTAAAGTCAATCTCACTGTTAAAAAGGGTAAGATAGTTTATTATTTTTGCATTGTCTGTCAGACATATTTAAATATTCAGATTTCAGCACATGAACAATCACTCAAAGACCTAGTCTAGTGATTTGACAATTATAATAATGTTCTCAAAAAGTCAGATATTTATACATTGCTTTGGAAGGTTGTATTTGTGAAACATTTTACTTGTACATTTGTGTAAGGTGTTTATACATTTTGAGACCCTTCAGAAATAATGTTTCAAAACATTTTGGCAATGTTAGCAAAACATTCCTAGAATATATTTTTGTTAGCTGGACGGTTACTGAATCAACATCTGACTGCCGTTTTAGAATATTTTATTTGTATAAAATGTTTTACTCACACTTTTTCTATTGAAGTAGATATTATGATTTAAAATGTAGATATTGTTTCATGTATGTGTATCTCTGTGTTTCTTTTTATTCTCAGATTTCTCCATGATCATCATCATTATTAGTGTCTGTGTGATTCTGCTGCTGATCGGTGGATTTGTTCTGACTGTATGGAAATTGAGACATAAGAGACGAGGTGACGCTTAGGTTCATTATTCTTCAATCATTTAATAAAATAGTACGATTGTCTCTGAGCTGCATCAGTAAATCTCCCTCGGTTTGTTTTTATAGTTTGTCTTTGTGTTTCTGATTGATTCATTTTGTCTTTGGTTAATCAGGAAGAACCTCAACATCAGACAAGAGAAAGAGAGAGAAAATTACAATGGTGAGCTGCAGTGTTTGTGTAAGTCTTTATCCATGTATGTGCTTATCACAGTTTTTGTGGTAATTTCAAGTGTAATATTGTTTTGTCGCAGCTAATGATCAATTTTAATTTACACCCCAACCTCCTCAAAAACTCCCCCCACCAGCTGCCATATTTTAAATGTGCATTTTCTCTATATTTTATCTACATTTAGTCGTCACGTGGAGACAGCAGACGTGGTTCTCTTTTAGATCCTGGATCCCAAAATAACAGCAGTGATGATCTACCCAAAATTCTCTCTGATGAGCTCCTGTACACTACTGTCAGTTTCCAGAAGTGTGAAGAGTCTCTTAGTGAAGCTTTAGTCAGATTCATTAAGAATGAGATTCACTCTAATTACACCACAGTCATTTACCGCAAGAGGCTCAACTAATTCACAACTGATCACAGATCATCACATTACAAAGAGTATTTTAAAAACAGACTTTTTTTTTTTTTTTTTTTTTTTTTTAAGAGTTGTTTACATTCACAATTAATTGATTAATTGAAAAACTCCTGTTTACTCTGTTACTGAAGCTTGATTTGTTCACATTTGTGTAGCTGCACAAACCAGTGGTGCTCTAGCCCACCAGAAGGGGCAGAGTTGACCCCTATATAAGTCGGCTCGGAGCACCATTTCATCTGAATTTTATCCTTTATCAAGCTATCAATAATCATCTTTCAAGCTAGAGACTACATGATCCCAAAAGGTTTTCCAGAGGATGTTCGGCCTCATGGCAGCTGCCTCCTCTGTGATTCCTCTCAGGCCTGCTCCACATATGGCCTATATGTCCCATCCCACACCTGGCACCTGGGTTGGTATCAGAGCTTTGGCCCCACGGACAACCTGTTTCAATCAGGTGTGCAGCTGGAGCTAACTTCCAGGAGGCAGGTAGTCACAACAGATGCCTCCAACTTGGGCTGGAGCACTCTGTTGGAGGGCAATCTGGCGTTCAGCTCCTGGTCAGCCCCAGAGCAATGTCTGCATATCTACTGCCTTGAGATGATGGCAGTTTTCCTGGTCCTAAAAACCTTATTGCCAGCCTTAAAGGGGCACAACATCCTGGTCTGGTTGGACAATATGATGGTGGTAGCCTACATCAGTCATCATGTCCCTTTACAGGATGGCTCAGCACCTCATGTTTTTGGGCTCAACTCCTCTTGCTAAGAGCACTTCATGTGCCAGGCAGTCTGAATCTTGGCGCAGACATGCTGTCCAGAGGCAATGTAGAAATGGAAGAATGGAAACAGCATCCTCCGGTGGTTTAAGAGATTTGGTCTGTCTTCAGGAGGGCAGAGGTCAACCTCTTTGCCTCAGAAGACAACTTATATTGCCCAAGTTATTTCTCAGTGCAGTGAGATGCTCTGACCCACGATTGGCCCAACACTTGCCCCCCCCAGACACGGTTCTCCAACTTGGTGCAGCTGTCAGCAGCAGCCCCATGGCCAATACCACTGAGGAAGGACCTTCTGTCATAGGTGAAGGGCATGAACATGGAGGAGGGGCAGGAACATCATGAACTTAGTGAAATCACATTCACCACGTGTCTCACATACTGACTTTCTTGCAAGAGTTGTTGGACAACGGGCGGGCCCCTGCCACTCACAGTGAATCATTCCCTCAAAGCTGGCCAATCAATTGGCAATAAAGAGAGCACCCAGTGATTGAATCCTCATCGTCCTCAGACTGTCCTGGGACTTGTTCATAGTCCTAAGGGCCCAGTGGGGCCCTTCATTTGTGCCGCTCCACTCAGCCAATCTGTAGCCCATGTTGCTTCAGACCACCCTTCTTTTGGCTTTAGCTTCGGTCAAGTGAGTGGGTGACTTGCAGGCACTGTCTTGAGTTTGGACCTAACGACTGTTAATCTTGTCTTGGCTTGAGGACGACTTATGTACCTAAGGTGCTCTCAACTCTGTTTAGAGCGCAGGTTATCACCCCTCTAGCACTTCCCGCTGCAAACAGTAAGGAGAGTCCCAATCCTCTCTGCCCAGTGAGGGCTCGTAGAGTGTACATTGATCGCTTTAGCCTATTTAGACAATCAGAGCAGCTCTTTGTTTGCTTCGGAGGCTGCTCTAAAGGGCTGCCAGTTACTAAGCAGAGATTTTCTCGCTGGATAGTGAATGCTGTAGCCTTGCCTTCAGAAGGCTTGCAGTGCCCACCAGCGGAATGGCCTCCTCCTGGGTGTGGTCCAGCGGGATTTATTTTGGTGAGATTTTTGTGTCCGCTGGCTGGTCATTGCTGTCTACCTTTGCCAGATTCTATAACTTATACGTTCCTGCTCTGCAGGCATGGATTTTGTCTGCTTATTTTCACGCTGATGGTGGAAGTGGTTATATGTGTAGTCCCCAGCTATTAGCGTTTTTCTCACGCTCTCTAGTCCTTAACTTAGTGCTCCAAGGGTGGGTTCACAGAGCAGGCTTCATTCTGTATCTGGGCATAGCACAGCGTGTTTGGATGTGTTCCCCATAGCTTGTTACATGCAATGGCAGAGCCTGTTTGATAGGTAAAGCTCTGGTTACTGATGTGACCTCGGTTCCCTGAGATAAGGGAATGAGCATTGCATCACTTGTCGTGCTATAGGCTGCACATGATTCGATGACTGTCACTTCAGTCGAAAGATTCTGATGAAGTGGTGCTCCTAGCTGTCTTATATAGGGAGCACCACTGGTTTGTGCAGCTACAGAATTGTGAACAAATCAGACTAACAGAGTAGTAACTCTGGTTTGTACACAACACTTGTTCCCTTATCTGAGGGAAACAAGGTTATGTCAGTAACCGTAGTATTTCTGCTGTTGCTCATGTTGCTTCTATCACATGTTTAAAATAGTTTGTCATGTCAGTTTATGTGAGGTCATGATGAAAACAGGAAATAAAAACCCTGAGTGGCATTTCTAGAATATACTACAGTTTCCACTCCACATATAGAGACACATGCAGCAGCTTTTGACACGTACAGTTAAAGCTGTTTAGTAGCAGCTCTTATGATGAGACGCATGTGATTTGATAATCATCATTTGTGCTCTATTCAGAGCTGTTAAAATGGCTTGTTTTCATCTCTTTGAATATACTGATACTATTTGACCTGCTTTAGATTTGTACATCCAAAATAGTTACAAAGAAATTATAAAGGTATATTGATAGCATTAACAGCAGTGAATCTAGAGCTACATCCAGAGATTAATACAGTATAAGCACATAATTATCTGTTTACTGTCATGAAAGACAGTGATTCATAGATTGTGCGAAGAAAGAGTCTGAAATTTTAATAATTTGTTTTTAATTTGATATCATGTTCAGGACAGATTTAAATATTGACATATAAACTACCAACAATCAGGTGTTTTAATTTATTGACTGTATTAATCTGTATTAATTTTATTTTTCCTTTCCTTTTTTTCTTTCTTTTTTTTTTTTAAAAAAATGATTTGTCATTATTGTCATATTCAAAGACTTGAAAATAACATTTTAATCTGATTTTGTCTCAAAGTTTCTCATGAACATTGGAGGTTTTGTGTGTGTGTGTGTGTGTGTGTGTGTCAAAGCCACAGAAAACAGTTTGACAGTTCAGGGTCTAAGTTTAGTTTGACTGTGATGAAATAACATACAGTTAACAGTGAACAGACTGTAAAGATTATCTCATATAAAATATGAGTAATAAAAAAGTAAAGTACAATTTCTAAACTTTTTCAGCCCCTTTTAATTTAATTTCAAAACAAATTTGCTGTTGTCTTGAAGTTTGAACTGGCATTACAGTATGGAATATTGTATTCCATACTGGAATATTTTCAGTGAATAATCAATTAAACAATAAAAAGACCTGATCCTCACACAGAGCTGTTTTATGTATTAAAGCAAACTTACAATACACACTACGAAGTGTGTAAATGACTATTATGGATCTTTTTGGAGCTTGACAGCAGTGTTTTACTAACAGTTGCGCTGAGGCTAGTGAATCTTACATCTTTACAAACTCACACAACACCTCATTGTATGTCTAGGCCTTGAACGTGGTAGTTGCATTGCTGTTTATGCAGGGTCAGAAAAAATATCTTAATTTGTGTTCTGAAGATGAAAGAAGGTCTTACAGGTTTGGAACGACGACATGAGGGTGAGTAATTAATGACAGAATTCTCTTTTTTTTTTTCTTCTTTTTTTTTTTTTTTTTTGATTAATTATACTTTTAATGCTACAAATTTGTAAATGTATAATTATTATAATTATTATTTTTTTTATCCCAAATGTAGCTTCATTAGGCAAACTGCAACCTTTCAGAATAAATAAAGAGGGTGAGCACTACAATTTTGTGAAATTCAATTTAGGAATAGTATCTTTTAAAAAGAGATACCAAATACAGTAAACGTGTCATAGTTTTGCAGTGCCTACAGCAGGGGTGCCCAACCCTGTTCCTGGAGATCGACTTTCCTGCAGAGTTTAGTTCCAACCCTAATCAAACACACCTGTCTGTAATTATCAAGTGCTCCTTGAGATCCTAATTAGCTGGTTCAGGTGTGTTTGGTCAGGGTTTAAGCTGAACTCTAAAAGTCGATCTCCAGGACCAGGGTTGAGCACCCCTGGCCTACAGTAAACAAACAACCAGATGTGTTATTGAAACCTCTGGCTCCCTCTAGTGGCAAATATGAACGAATGTCTGGTAAAGTTCTTGGTGTTAATAGGTTTTATATAGTTGTACTGTAGGGTAACTGATAGAGTTGATAGATTTTATACTTTGTTCTGTTTTTATTATAAATCTAAATTAATTCAACATTCAAATGGTGCTGTTAAACAGTCCGTACTGAAGCTGAGGCTAGGGTGACAGCCACTGTCCATGGTGCTGAATCCATGACCGTTTTCAGTGACTCCCATGCATTTTTCCTGTCCCTCCCACTCCCCATGCATAAAAACAAATCCAGCCAAATGCCAGTTAAATCTGGTATTCTTCTAACAACTTAAAAATGTAGTATGTAAAAATATATGAAAATAAAAATGTAAAAAAAATCAAAATATGAATTTCAGAAAAAAAGGGATGATGCTAGGGGACTTTACTAACACTAGTGGAAAATATAAATTTGTTTCAGTGTCATTTGTCCTTTTAGAGAGAACATGAAACCTTTATGAGCTCTCAGTGTCAGACACTGTAACCTCCACTAGGTGGCGCTCTTTCGGGGTAATTAATGTGATATTCAGTCAGTGGTGATGGTGGGAGGAGCCAGTAAACCTGCTCATTACTGATGAAGAGCTGAATAAAGAGGAAGTAACTAAAGCAGACAGATGTAGAGACAGAGAGATTCACACAGAGATCATTCAGCATAAAGAAGACTGAACTCAACTCACAATGAAGATCCTCCTCATCTTCTTCACTTTCTACCTGATCTCAGGTCAGAGCTTTTCTCTTTCATCACTGCAGTAATGATGCTATTTTCTGTTCATCAGCTTTCTGATCACAGTATCAATCTGATCGACAGGTGCAGTAACAGACATTGATGTGACTGGATATTCTGGAGGAAGTGTTCTTATTGATTCTGGGAAACTTTGGTTCAGTGACTCTGTTAAATATATGGCCAAATTACCAGAGTGGACAATAATAATAAATGATACAAAACAACATAAATGGATTAATGAAGGAAGATTCACACTGTTCCGAAATAATGAAGGAAACCTCATGATCTACATCAGAGAACTGAACATACAAGATGCTGGAAGATACCAGATTGGGCTTGATGACCAACCAATCATTGAAACGACTTTGAATGTGGAAGAAGGTAAATAATTTTAATATTTAAACCTAGACCCTTTTTACTGTTACTCATTTCAGCCCACCCCACAAAATGCAGGATCTGTTAAGACTTTATTTGTGTCTATTAGAAGCTTTTTCCCAGCAGTAAGTATATTCTTTTTTTTTTTTTTAACAGAGTAAACGATAAAAAATTGTGACTAATTGCTTTTTTTCTTGCAATTGCCATTTTATATCTGACAATTCAGTGTTCTTGTTTTACTCTTTTTAATCTTGCAGCAATTCTGACAAAAATGGCAAAAATGAAAATAGTGCACCGACAGAGTAAGACATGCTCATGATCACATAAACA
>JAMKFB010000247.1:0-47777 GCA_036247105.1 Cirrhinus mrigala | reverse complement strand
ACAGACAGTAAAGATTATTCAGGAAACCCACAGTGAGACACATGAGACTGAACACACAGTTCAGTTGTTTTATATAAGCATTCACCTCAGTTTTGTGTTATTTAAAATCTTTTTCAGTAGCAGATGTGGTAACTAAAGTAATGAGTTATATTTGTATCTATGTCTGATCCTGTGTATCTAAATCAAGGGTGCCCAAACTCAGTCCTGAACCAGCTAATCAAGCTGTTACTAGGCATACTAAACCATTTACGCTGAAGGTGAACTTCGCAGGATGTGACCCTCAAGGACCGAGTTTGGGCTCCCCTGATCTAAATATTCAAATACGACACGGTAACAACACTCGCAAGAACCAATGAGGTTTAAGCTCAGTTCCCACTCCTCTCTTTTCTCCTTATTTGGCGCTGATGGTGCATGTCTGTTACATACAAAATGTGCAGAGCAGGCCCTGAAGACTGGAACTGAGAACCACTGAGCTAAATGACCTTATTGAATTTAATTGTTCAGTTTACTAAAGCTCTCTAGTGGAACCTTTAAATAATGAAGTTAACTTAGGTGTCAGTGTGCTAAAGATCTACACTTTTGCACTATTTATATTCTTTGAGTCAAACCAAAGCACTCCAGCCACCTGCAAATGTGATACAAACAGGAAATGGTTTGCGACACAAAATGAAAATGACACACCATGTAAATTTGTGTAATAAAAAATAAAATATTATTTATAATATATCTCAGTTCATCCTTCAAAATGTTTAAGTCAGGTTATCTCATATAAAATATTAAAGTGAAGTACAATCTCTAAACTTTTTCAGCCCCTTTTAATTTAATTTCAAAACAAATTTGCTGTTGTCTTGAAGTTTGAACTGGCATTACAGTATGGAATATTGTATTCCATACTGGAATATTTTCAGTGAATAATCAATTAAACAATAAAAAGACCTGATCCTCACACAGAGCTGTTTTATGTATTAAAGCAAACTTACAATACACACTACGAAGTGTGTAAATGACTATTATGGATCTTTTTGGAGCTTGACAGCAGTGTTTTACTAACAGTTGCGCTGAGGCTAGTGAATCTCACATCTTTACAAACTCACACAACACCTCATTGTATGTCTAGGCCTTGAACGTGGTAGTTGCATTGCTGTTTATGCAGGGTCAGAAAAAATATCTTAATTTGTGTTCTGAAGATGAAAGAAGGTCTTACAGGTTTGGAACGACGACATGAGGGTGAGTAATTAATGACAGAATTCTCTTTTTTTTTTTTTCTTTTTTTGATTAATTATACTTTTAATGGTACAAATTGGTAAATGTATAATTATTATAATTATTATTTTTTTATCCCAAATGTAGCTTCATTAGGCAAACTGCAACCTTTCAGAATAAATAAAGAGGGTGAGCACTACAATTTTGTGAAATTCAATTTAGGAATAGTATCTTTTAAAAAGAGATACCAAATACAGTGAACGTGTCATAGTTTTGCAGTGCCTACAGCAGGGGTGCCCAACCCTGTTCCTGGAGATCGACTTTCCTGCAGAGTTTAGTTCCAACCCTAATCAAACACACCTGTCTGTAATTATCAAGTGCTCCTTGAGATCCTAATTAGCTGGTTCAGGTGTGTTTGGTCAGGGTTTAAGCTGAACTCTAAAAGTCGATCTCCAGGACCAGGGTTGAGCACCCCTGGCCTACAGTAAACAAACAACCAGATGTGTTATTGAAACCTCTAGCTCCCTCTAGTGGCAAATATGAACGAATGTCTGGTAAAGTTCTTGGTGTTAATAGATTTTATATAGTTGTACTGTAGGGTAACTGATAGAGTTGATAGATTTTATACTTTGTTCTGTTTTTATTATAAATCTAAATTAATTCAACATTCAAATGGTGCTGTTAAACAGTCCGTACTGAAGCTGAGGCTAGGGTGACAGCCACTGTCCATGGTGCTGAATCCATGACCGTTTTCAGTGACTCCCATGCATTTTTCCTGTCCCTCCCACTCCCCATGCATAAAAACAAATCCAGCCAAATGCCAGTTAAATCTGGTATTCTTCTAACAACTTAAAAATGTAGTATGTAAAAATATATGAAAATAAAAATGTAAAAAAAATCAAAATATGAATTTCAGAAAAAAAGGGATGATGCTAGGGGACTTTACTAACACTAGTGGAAAATATAAATTTGTTTCAGTGTCATTTGTCCTTATAGAGAGAACATGAAACCTTTATGAGCTCTCCAGTGTCAGACACTGTAAGCTCCACTAGGTGGCGCTCTTTCGGGGTAATTAATGTGATATTCAGTCAGTGGTGATGGTGGGAGGAGCCAGTAAAGCTGCTCATTACTGATGAAGAGCTGAATAAAGAGGAAGTAACTAAAGCAGACAGATGTAGAGACAGAGAGATTCACACAGAGATCATTCAGCATAAAGAAGACTGAACTCAACTCACAATGAAGATCCTCCTCATCTTCTTCACTTTCTACCTGATCTCAGGTCAGAGCTTTTCTCTTTCATCACTGCAGTAATGATGCTGTTTTCTGTTCATCAGCTTTCTGATCACAGTATCAATCTGATCGACAGGTGCAGTGAGATGCTTCAACGTCACTGGATATTCTGGAGGAAGTGTTCTTATTGATTCTGGGAAACTTTGGTTCAGTGACTCTGTTAAATATATGGCCAAATTACCAGAGTGGACAATAATAATAAATGATACAAAACAACATAAATGGATTAATGAAGGAAGATTCACACTGTTCCGAAATAATGAAGGAAACCTCATGATCTACATCAGAGAACTGAACATACAAGATGCTGGAAGATACCAGATTGGGCTTGATGACCAACCAATCATTGAAACGACTTTGAATGTGGAAGAAGGTAAATAATTTTAAGATTTAAACCTAGACCCTTTTTACTGTTACTCATTTCAGCCCACCCCACAAAATGCAGGATCTGTTAAGACTTTATTTGTGTCTATTAGAAGCTTTTTCCCAGCAGTAAGTATATTCTTTTTTTTTAACAGAGTAAACGATAAAAAATTGTGACTAATTGCTTTTTTTCTTGCAATTGCCATTTTATATCTGACAATTCAGTGTTCTTGTTTTACTCTTTTTAATCTTGCAACAATTCTGACAAAAATGGCAAAAATGAAAATAGTGCACCGACAGAGTAAGACATGCTCATGATCACATAAACAAGTGATGCTCAAACAATATTTTTAAACTCATGATTTTTTACATCTTTTGTGTCATAGTTTTCTAAATAGTCACAGAAGTAGTATAATTGAAGTTAACATTTCAAATACACGCTTTAAAATCGATTTATCGGTGTCTCTGATTCAACAACAAAAAAAAAAAAAGTCACCCACTCATGAAACATAAATGTTATAACACCATTTTTCCATATTTAATTAGTAGTGGTAATTTTTCATTTTTAATACTGCACTGTAAAAAATAAATCCGTAAAATAACAGAAAAATAACTGGCAGCTCATTGCACACAACATTAATTATCCATTAATTATAACATCCATTAATTTTACAGACATTTCTGTTAACTCTAAAACACAATGTAATGAAGTTTGAAATTCAAAATACTGGTAAAACGCCTGTAAAAAATAAATACGGAAAAATTCCTTCAAATTATTCAGTATATTGTACCCTTTTTTTTTTTTTTTTTTTTTTTACACATTTTTTTTAGTGTGGCAAATTGAGTTTTGTGTCTGTTTCCCGCATAAAAGAATATGCATTTTAGATAAATGAGTTAAATCTGTGACATTTTTAAACTGATAATGTTTTTTATGAATACTGGAGGTGTTTTTGTGTTTGTGTGGTAAATTGTTTTTCCGTCCAGCTCAAAACCACAGAAAACAGGGTGCAGGGTCTCAGTTTAGTTTGAATGTGATGATTAGACTAAACTAAACCCACAATGAAACACTTGAGACAATACAGACAGACAGATAGATTAATATATTTAATAGATTAAAGAGACCTGCTTGTAAAAGTCTCAGTGCCTTGTGTTTGCAGGGTAGGTTATAACTGTGGTCAGTGTGCAAAAGATCAAATAACATGTGCTGCTTTTCAGTTTGTGGTTTTACATGCAGATTATTTTTATCAAACAAACATGTCCTTCAACCACCTGTAGGTGTGATAAAAAACAGGAAATGGGTTTTCAGTACCAGTAAAGACAGACTACACTTTCCACCACAAAATAGTTCTAAGTAATATATGAGTAATATATGAAAAATATATTGTTAATACACCTGGATGTTTTTTTTTTTTTTTTTGTTTTGTAGTGAAAAATAATTAAATAGGTCAAAATATTCAAGGCTGGCTGCAAATTTGGTGGCTTATGTGAGGGTGTGATGAAAAACTCCTGGGTAACACTTCTAGAATACTGTAAAGTTTCCAGTCAAAATGCAACTTTTGACAAATATATTTAATAAAGTCACTTTATTAGCTTTTAAACAGACATGAGTTGAAGTAACATTTATGATGAGACACATGAAGCTGGAGAATCATCATTTGCATGTTCAGAACTGTTAAAATTGTTATTTTCTCTTTCTCACCTCTAAGGTGCAGCCAGGTTAAGATGTGTGTGTGTGCATGTATAAAAAAAACAGAACAAATCATCACTGTTCAGATGATAAATATATAGATTATTATGTAGCACTGGAACTATTAGCATTGTTTTAAATTTTAGCTCTATTCTGTAATTAAAAGTCTTCCTCAGTGGCAGCCACAGCTGATCACAAAATGAGTCGTATCTGCCTCTGATGTTGTGTATCTCCATATAACTGTTTATTTTAAGATTATTTTAAGATTTTAAGATTCTTATTTAGATTTTTTTTATATTCAGACATGGCATTACAACACTACTCGCAACAGCCAATGAGGTTTAAGGCACAGTCTCTACCTCCCTGTTCCCTTTCGAGGAACTCAAACTGCGTCCTCTAGAGGTCGCTATTGGGGAACGTCTCCTACGTGACCCGTGTCTGAAGCTATATACAAAAACTACACGGTACTGGCCGGCGACAGCCTATGACGTCACTGCCGGCGCGACTCGTGGCTGCTGGCGTGTCATACCAGCGCGACCGCATAGTACAAAAGGGCGCCGGTCGAACACAACATTCTCTTCTTCGTCTTCAGCGACTGTTTTGTTTGAAGCCTGCAATTCTACAGCGGTAAGCTTTTTCTGTTTATTATGGCCAGCACTAGCAAGGCGTTTAAGAGGTGTGCGGATCCGTGTCCTAGATATTTGACACCAGATGACACACACAATCTTTGCGTCATATGTTTGGGCGAAGAGCACGCACGCGAGGTCCTTGAGAGGGCGGTTTGCGTGCACTGTGAGCGTCTTTCTATGAAGACGCTCCGCTCTCGTTTGTCCCTCTTTTCGAGGAAGGAAGGACAGCCTTCTGCTCCCCGCGGCTCAGGTCCTGCCGCTGCCGAGGCGCGGAGGAAACTGAGCTCGTGGGGATCGCAGATGGATCTTGCCGATAAGTTGGATAAGGGGCTTTCGCTGTCTCGCTCGTCGGTTGGAGACGAGAGTGAGCTGTTGGAGGATGACGATGTGATTTCTCTCACATCGTCTGATCCAGCAGCCAGTGCTCTTCTGGGTTTTACCCAGGAAGAACAGGAGTTGTTGGATGAGGAAATGCAATCTGAGTCTTCCCAAAGCTCCTGCCCCGCGTATGCTGAGCTGCTGGAGGTTATGGAGCGGGCCACAGTGAGATTAGATCTGCCATGGAAACGGATGAAAAAGGTGGCTCCGCGGGGCCGTCTTGATGAACGTTTCCTGTCCGACCATAACCCCCCGGCTCAAGTGAGCCTTCCTTTCCTTCCCGATCTCCATACGGAGGTCGTGAAGGCATGGGAGAAGCCATTTTCCTCGCGCATTCATAGGTTCCAACAGACTAGCTACGCTAATATTGAAGGTATGCGTGAAAATGGCTATGAGAGGATGCCTCCTATTGAAGAGACGCTTGTGAGCTATCTCTCTGTAGGTGAAGCATCATCTCTTAAGGCTCCCTCCCTGCCAACCGAGCCCCTTCAAAGAACATCTAGCTTGAAAAGCAGGGCATACGCGGCAGCGGGTCAGGCAGTGGCCTCGTTGTACACGATGGCGGTGCTTCAGGCGTATCAGGCCGACCTGCTGAAGGACCTGGATAAAGGCCAGGGGCTTTCCCCTGACGAGGTGGCGGAGCTGCGCCGTACCACGGATTTGGCTCTCCGGGCCACCAAGCAGGCCGCCACTGCTATGGGCAGATCTATGGTGGCCATGGTGGTTACGGAGAGGCATCTCTGGGTAAACCTGGCTGACCTCGGCAAGAAAGAGAAGGGCTTTCTTCTCGTCGTACCGGTTTCGCCTTCCGAGCTTTTCGGTACTTCCGTTGAGACGGTGATCGAGAAGTTTAGGGAGGCGAAGGCGCGTTCTGCTGCCTTTAAAACCTTCATTCCTCGAAGGACCAGGTCCGAGCCTGAACATCGAGGGGGTCCTGGCCCGTCCCGGTCTGAGGATCGGAGACGGGCTCAGAAGGCTAGTGTTGCAGCCCGCGCCCCTCCTCCACCTGCGGGCGGCTCCAGGAGAGGGCGCGGGCATTGGGGAGGTCGTCAGGATCTGAGAGAGGTGGTCCAGGCGAGGCGTAAGGGTAAGAAATAATCTTCTGCTCATTTCTCTCTCGGTGTGGTTCACCTCGCCTCTTTAATGCCCCTGCTGCGCTAGAACTGCAGACTTTTACTGCTGGACCACATGATGTGCTGGGTTTTGTTCTATTTTCTTTATGGCCGTACTGATGGTCCGGACTCTATTTGAGTCCCTGTATAACCTATTCCCATGGGCTATGGTGGGTGAGTATTCAATTCAATTCAATTCAAATTTATTTGTATAGCGCTTTTCACGATAAATATCATTGCAAAGCAACTTTACACCAAATTGACATTTTTACAATATATCTAGTAGTAGCTTGATCTACATATGGCAGAGATGTGTGGTAAAGATCAATTAATGATGTAATCAAACAGACAAAGAACACTATAAATTAGTAGCAGAATTCGGTAGTGCTGTATGTTGTTTCAGGGTTGGTATCATCTGAAGTCCTCTGAGGGGTTGGCATCATCTCTTCTTAAGTGTTCTGGATCCAGACTGGAGCTTGTGAATTCCTAGTTACCACGGGATGTCAATCCCATGGCAGAAACACAACAAACAGGAACATAATTAGCATAGCTGCTGTTCAAACTAAGAAAAGAAATATTTGTTAAACCAGAGCTAAAAGATTAATAATGAACATTTGATCGGATATAACTGCAGGAAAAGTTTATGAGATGCATTATTTGAATGCTTGGCTAAAAAGATGTGTCTTTAATCTAGATTTAAACCGAGAGAGTGTGTCTGAACCCCGAACGTTATCCGGAAGGCTGTTCCAGAGTTTGGGTGCCAAATGTGAAAAAGCTCTACCTCCTTTAGTGGACTTTGCTATCCTAGGTACTACCAACAGTCCAGAGTTTTACGACCTTAGGGAGCGTGATGGATTGTAGCGTGGTAGAAGACTAGTTAGGTACACAGGAGCTAAACCGTTAAGTGCCTTATAGGTAAGAAGTAATATTTTATAGCTGATGCGGAACCTAATAGATAGCCAGTGCAGAGACTTTAAAATTGGGGTAATATGATCATATTTTCTTGACCTGGTAAGGACTCTAGCAGCTGCATTTTGGACTATCTGTAGCTTGTTTATTGAAGATGCAGGACAACCACCTAGTAGTGCATTACAGTAGTCCAGTCTAGAGGTCATGAATGCGTGAACTAGCTTTTCTGCATCAGAAACAGGTAACATGTTTCGCAGCTTGGCAATGTTTCTAAGATGGAAGAATGCTGTTTTTGTAACATGAGAAATATGATTTTCAAAAGACAAGTTGCCGTCTAATATAACACCCAGACTTTTGACTGTAGTGGAAGTAACAGTACATCCGTCTAGTTGTAAATTGTAAGTCAAAAGATTCTGTGTATTGTTTTTTGGTCCAATAAGTAATATCTCTGTCTTATCTGAATTTAATAGCAGAAAATTATTGGTCATCCAATCTTTTACATTTTTAACACACTGTGTTAACTGCGATAGTTTAGAAGTTTCATCTGGTCTTGTTGAGATATATAGTTGAGTATCATCAGCGTAACAATGGAAACTAATCCCATGTTTTCTAATAATATTACCAAGGGGTAGCATGTATATTGAAAATAGTAGAGGACCTAGAACAGATCCTTGTGGCACTCCATATTTCACTGGTGATAACTGAGATGACTCCCCATTTAAATAAACAAAGTGGTAGCGATCGGACAAGTAGGATCTAAACCATCTTAAAGCCTGCCCTTGGATACCTGCATAATTTTGTAGTCGATCTATTAGTATGTCATGATCTATAGTGTCGAACGCAGCACTAAGATCAAGTAAAACTAGCAATGAGATGCAGCCTTGGTCTGACGCAAGAAGCAAGTCATTAGTGATTTTAACAAGTGCAGTTTCTGTGCTGTGATGGGGCCTGAAACCTGACTGAAATTCTTCATAGATATTATTTTTTTGCAAGAATGATCACAGTTGAGCAGATACAACTTTCTCTAAAATTTTAGACATAAAGAAGATTAGAAATGGGTCTGTAATTTGCCAGTTCACTAGGGTCTAGTTGTGGTTTCTTAATAAGAGGCTTAATAACCGCCAGCTTGAATGGTTTAGGGACGTGACCTAAAGATAAGGATGAGTTGATAATATTGAGAAGCGTTTTTTTCTGCCACAGGTAACAATTCTTTCAGTAGTTTAGTGGGTACGGGATCTAATAGGCATGTTGTTGGTTTAGATACAGTGATGAGTTTATTTAGCTCTTCCTGTCCTATAGCAGTAAAGTACTGCAGTTTTTCTTTGGGTGTGACGAAAGAAGTTGACATATTAGATGCAGTATAATCTACATTGGTTATTGTATTTCTGATGTTATCTATTTTATCAGTGAAGAAGTTCATAAAGTCATTACTATTAAACTGTAAAGGAATATTTAGATCAGGTGGCGTCTGGTTATTTGTTAATCTAGCTACTGTGCTAAATAAAAACCTTGGATTGTTTTGGTTATTTTCTATGAGTTTGCGGATATGCTCAGTCCTAGCAGCTTTTAAAGCCTGTCTATATCTGGACATACTGTTTTTCCATGCAATTCTAAAAACTTCCAAGTTAGTTTTTCTCCATTTGCGCTCAAGATTGCGAGTTTCTTTCTTGAGAGAATGGGTATTACTATTGTACTATGGCGCAGTACGTTTTTCTCTAACTTTTTTCAATTTGATGGGGGCAACAGCTTCTAACGTATTGGAGAAGATGGTGCCCATATTGCTAGTCATTTTGTCTAAATCCTGTGTATTGAGGGGTACACAGAGCAGTTGAGATAAATCAGGCAGGTTATTTGTGAATCTATCTTTGGTGGCTGGAACAATAGTTCTGCCAAGACGATAACGCGGAGCCACATAGTTAATATCAGTGATACGCAGCATGCACGATACAAGGAAATGGTCAGAAACATCATCGCTTTGAGGTACGATGTCTATATCAGTAAGATCAATTCCATGCGATATAATTAAGTCTAGCGTATGATTAAAACGATGAGTGGGCCCAGTGACATTTTGCTTGACTCCAAAAAAGTTTATTAGGTCAGTAAACGCAAGTCCTAATGCATCATTTGTAATATCAACGTGAATGTTAAAATATCCGACAATTAGCGCTTTATCAAAATTAACCAATAGTTCTGAAAGGAATTCTGCAAATTCCTTTAGGAAATCTGTATATGGCCCTGGCGGTCTATACACAGTAGCTAAAACAAGAGATAGGAGAGATTTCTTTTGCATATTTGGGAGAGTAACATTAAGCAAAAGTATTTCAAATGAATTAAACCTATATCCTGTTTTCTGAGTAACTTTGAGAATATCACTATATATTGTTGCAACACCACCACCACGACCACTCTGACGGGGCTCATGCTTATAATAGTAGTTTGGTGGAGTAGACCCTTTTAGACCAATATAATCATTAGGTTTTAGCCAGGTTTCGGTTAAGCAGAGCACATCAAAACTATTATCTGTGATCATTTCATTCACAATAACTGCTTTGGGTGCAAGTGATCTAATGTTTAGGAGCCCAAGCTTTAAAAATGGTTTCTGTTCATGTATTTTGCTTTTTTCTGGTTTAATTACGATCAGATTTTTTCTAGATCCTGCCTTAAATTTATGTTTTGGCCTCACTATTCGAGGAGCAGACACAGTCTTTATAGATTGGACAGTACGAGTACTATCATTTAAGCCTTCCGAACAAAAGCCATTGTAGCAATTATTTGAGAATGTACTTACTAGTCAAATGGAGCGTAGCGTCCTGGAGATGTTGTCCGACAGCAGTTCCGCTCCGACTCTGCTGGGGTGCAGGCCATCAGCACGGAAAAGCCCAGGACTTCCCAGAAAAGATTCCAATTATTAACAAAGAGCAGTTTCTGTTCTTTGCACCATGTCAATAACCATTCGTTTAGAGCAAAAAGTCTACTGAACCTTTCGTGCCCACGTCGATACGTGGGAAGCGGTCCTGACACGATGATCCTCGTCACGGGCGACGTGCTGCGAACCGTCTCGATCAGGCTGCTGAAGTCCCTCTTCAGAACTTCCGTCTGCCGCAGCTTGATGTCGTTCACCCCCGCGTGCAGGACGATCGCGCCGACGCTCTCGCCGTTCTTCAGGATTGCGGGTATCTGTGCGGAAACATCGACAACGCGAGCACCAGGAAAACAGTGGGTGTGGACTTTACCTTTAGCTAAAGTAGCACGAACGTACCGGACAATGGAGTCTCCGACGATCACAGCGTCGCGTTCTGTCTCGCGGAGGGGAGCGAAGCAGTTCCGGGTGGAGATCTCGAAGACTGGAGGTGGCGGAGGGGGCGAGGTCCTCGGCCGGGGCCTGGCTCGCGTCTTCCGCTGCTGCTGCACCCAGGGTCCGTGGTGTCCCGGCGCCGGAGTGAAGGACACCTGGGAAGATCGCGTCCAGGGTGCACGGGACCTGTGCAGAGAAGCACACGGAGTAGAGGTGGTCAGAGTGTTAGTATCGCGCTGTATACTTACCCGGAAGGATTCCAGAGCGGCTCTCCGCTCTCTCAGCTCGGTCTGCCTCCCCAGCAGCTCCTGAATCTGCTTCTCCACGGCCTCCAGCTCGAGCTGCAACGAGTGCAGCTCGAATGTGTCCTCACCTGCACTCAAAGGTGGACACAAATTCACCATTAAAGCAAGTAACAGTGAGTAAACAATGGTAATGTGTGTAAACAATGCAAGCAAGATTAGCGGCAACCACGCTGGTGCTGCTAACGGGCTATAAGCTAGCAACTCGGGAAATCAAAACAAAACTAGTGATAACAAAGCAATCCGGATGTTTTAGTTGTAAAATACAACAGGGGGTATATTCACACGTTATAAGAAACGCAAATGGTGGTGTATAAAATTGATTTTAGATTGAAAAATAGACAATAAGAAATTAACTTGACGGAGCTCAAACTCTAGGCGTGCGACCGCAACAAACGGGAGTATGATCCTTGTTTTTCTTCATTATATTTATATTTTGTGTTAAGCCTTTTTGGCTTGTGTTGCAGTATGTACGGTTGGGCTGTTGTGTTCCTCCTATGTTTCAGGGCAGGATGCTCCCCAGTGAACAGGACCTCTGGATGCTTTGATGTCTCCATCCTACATCAGGCGTGGAGGATTTGGCTACTGTCTCTGATAGCGGTACCACTCGACACTACAGGGTAGTTCCTTTATGTTGGGTCCTTGCTACATTACTGCAACCCCCAGGGCTGGTCGAGCGCCGTTCAGGTAACCTTTTGTTTTACATGTCTCATGCTCACCCTTATTTCTCCAGGACCTGTTCTGTCCTTCTTCTAGGTAGTCTCTCGGGAGGTTTCTTCACGAGAGGCCCCTGACATCCCTGGCGGAATGCACCACATTCTTCTCATGCCTTGCCCTGAGGGGCTTCTGTGGCTGTGCTATCCACCCATTCCTCATGCTTTAGGGTGTTTCTGTGGAAACCCCCCCTTTTTCCTGAGGCTGGCTCTGAGGAGCAGCAGCCTGTCTAGGCATGATTAGGCCCATTTTGTTCATGCGCACCTGAGGGTTGGCTAGAACAGGGCCTACGTTCTCTTTGAGGGAAGAGAGCACGGACTACCTGGGTGGATATAGCTAAAAGCCCTCCTTGGCAGGATGTGATGGTGCCCTTTTTCCGGCCATTTCTGTTGCCCTGGGTAGGCTCCCCTCCGTGGAGGGCTAGCCTTGGTGCTTGCCTCAGCTACGGACTGAAGGTTTTAGAGCACAAACTTCTTGGGAGAGTATGGCTAGAGTCCCTCTTGGTTGAATGTGACAGTGCCCCCTCCTAGCCATGGCTGTTGCCCTGAGTAGGTTCCCCTCCATGGAGGGCTAGCCTTGGTGCTCGCCTCAGCTACGGGCTGAAGGTTTTAGATCACAAGCTACTTGGGCAAGTATGGCTAGAGCCCTTCTTGGCGGAATGTGACAGTGTCCCCTCTTAGCCATGGCTGTTGTCCTAATAGGCTCCCCTCCATGGAGGGCTAGCCTTGGTGCTCACCTCAGCCACGGCTGAAGGTTTTGGAGCATGGTTTGCTTGGGCGAATATAACCAAAGCCCCTCTTTGACAGGAGGTGACGATGCCCTTTCCAGCCATTTCTGTTGCCCTGATAGGCTCCCCTCCATGGAGGGCTAGCCTTAGTGCTCACCTCAGCTACGGCTGAAGGTTCTAGAGCACGGATTTCTTGGGCAAATATACCTAAGCCCCTCTTTGGCAGAATGTGATGATCCTGTTTCTAGCCATTGCTGTCGCCCTAGTAGACTCCCCACTATGGAGGGCTAGCCTCGGTGCTCGCCTCAGCTACGGCTGGAGGTTCCAGAGCGCTCTATCTGTTATGGGGTAATTTCAACCAATTTTTATAAGAACGACTCGACTCCCCCTTGATGCTGGATCTCGTTCTATACCCCTTTCTGGAAACTCATCTCAGGATAAGGTAGTGCTCACCTCTTAGGGACGAGGAGTTCTAGAGCACACTATCCTTCAGTAGAGTGAGAAGGTTCTCCCCCTTTGAGGGGGGTCAGGTATCTTCCCCGAGACTGCTGATGCTCCATGACGACCTCATCGGATAATCGGCCGCTTGCTGCCGCCCGATGTGTTTTTCCTTCCATCACATTACACGTGTATGGAAGATGACCACCCTGTCTGGGTATCTGAGCCCTTTGCCTCCTGGAGCCTCATAGAATCAGCAATCTTGGTCCTTAGACCTCTTCTCTACCCTTGTATGTCTCTTTGACATGAGATGAGTAGGCTGTGCTTCCCTGCCATGCAGGGTTGTTTAAGCGGCCATCTTTGGGCAGAGTGGGTAGGTCCTTTCCTCTATCGTAGGTTAAGTACCTACCCTATAACTGCTGTGCGTCCCATCGTTGCCACGTTGGATGAGTCGGCCGCTTGCTGCCGCCCAGCGTGTCTCTGCTTCTGTCACACTGGTGTGTACGGGAGCTGTATATGGGTATCCAAGGCTGTCTGACTTATGATTTCGGTGGCATGGGTCACTAACCTCGTTTCTGCCTTTATATCCCTCCTGTTAGGAGTTGAGCATGACGGTGCCTCCCTGTTACGACCCCAAAGTGGTCTAGGGGTTCTGGGGTCGAACATTTAGGAAAAATATCGACATTAAAAAAAACATATACATAAAGCAATGCGCCGGACAAAAGTAATGTGCAACCAACAATTATTTATTAAATGTGAAAAAGTACAAGAGTGAAGTAGAATCCAAAAGAGTGGTGTATATTTACAGTATGTACAGTATTTATATGAGTAGACAAAACACAAAACAAAGGGAACGGGAAGAAGGGACGTGGGCGGTGCTAAATTAAAGAAAATAACAAAACCAAAACCCTCTAACTTAATATCCCTCCCCACTAATCCTGACTATGAAAAGAAAATGTAGAAAACAAAAGTCTTCAGCGTCTGAGACGCCCTAACTAAACTACACTTTCTATCCAGTAAACAAAAGTACAAGGGGTGGCACTCGCCCCTAACCTAGTGTACTATACAGGATGGGATTCCTACGTGTTGCAATGTATGTCACGTGACGTTCTTACCTGTCCGCGTCTTCCCGGCCTCGTAACATATAACGTGTGTTCAAAAATATGTACAGTGAGGGAAGAGGGAACAAAACAATATATAACTAGGCAAGAAACGTACACGGAAACCAAACAACATTAACAACAGGGGATATAACAAATGATATGGAATGGCAAAAGAGAAATACAGTACAAAACAGCAACAACATGGGGGCTTGCGAATGGTCCGGCGTGCACTTTTATCTGGGAGGGTCTTGTCCGATTGGGGTGGCAGGATGGGTGACGTCAGAAGTAAATGATGATTGACGGGTAATAGAACCAATGACCGGTAACTGCGAAAAGTGAAAGTAAACAGGAGAAAAGACAGCGGGGAAAACACATAACAACATCACAAGCACGTAACACTCCCTCTTTAGGGCTGTTTGAATGCACCATTCTCAGCAGAACAGGGGTCCTCCCCTCCGTGGGCAAGGTGTCTACCCTGTGGCTGCTAAATGCTCGCCTTGGTTACTAAGATTGAGCTTTTATCTCATTGGATGGATCGGCCGCTTGCTGCCGCCCGATGTGTTTTGCCTTTCGCCACTTGTGTGTGTGTGCGGAAGCTGCTCTGATACGTTACGGCCTTCTAAAAGCCCCGTAGACAGCAGTTTTTCCTGCCCCAGTGATGTCTCCTGACATTGCATGAGCTTGACAAACGCTCCCCTCACTGAGGGTCCTTTGTGAGCATGTCACTCTCATTTGGAGCTCTTAAGTTCCTCTCTATGCCGAGAGAAGGACCTCCGCTCCCTATGGCTCTGGCTTTCCAGGTGGTAGCCCCTGGTGGGATGAAGTAAATCAGCATTCTTTGCTCCTCTCTAGGTTGAGAGTCTTCTGTAAGCATGCTATACCCTGTTGAGTAACCAGATTTCTCTTCTCCGAAAGTATATCTCCTCTGCTCCGGGGCATCCCATTCAGGTCGCTCATACTGAGCGTTATAGTGCTCCCCTTTTCTGCAAAAGGGTTGCTTTGAGCACGATTCGGCTCCCTGAGTGCTCAGAACCTCCCTTTCTTGGGATTTGAGTTCTCTGCTTCCCAGAGCCTCCTCTTGAATGGTATTCAGTGTCCAGGCTCGCCGGACACATTCTAAAATCCACGTTGTGGTAAGAACGCACACTAGCTTCCTGTGTTCTTTTTCAAATCCTGCATGGTGGGGATCACGCGCTCAGCTTCGTACCCTTTCTTGAGTTGTTCAAGCCCCGGAATCTTGGGCTACACTCAACCTATGTATCGCTTAAAAACGATACTTCTGAATGGGGTTCTCTTGACCTATGCTGCTTTCCCTTCGAGCAGGGTTACTCAAGCAATAGGTAAACCCCCTGGTGACAGGGCAAGGTCTAGGCTACTGTCCTAGACTATAGGCTATATCCCTTAAAGGAATCTCTTTCTGATTCCAAGTCTGAGCTCTGCCCTACGGCCAGGCATCTTTAGCCCGGTCCTTACAGGTAAGTTTTGGGTATGCAGCTCAGGCCTCTGGCCGAAGGGATTAAGTCACTGACAGCCGCCTGGACGTCCCTTGGGGCAGCTCCCCTTACTTAGGTGGAGCTGGTACTTAGTGCTCGCCGTTAGTTCCGGCTTGCACTCCCCTCAGCATGGCAGCGTGGGTATAACCGTTCCCCAATAGCGACCTCTAGAGGACGCAGTTCGAGTTCCTCGAAAGGGAACGTCTCAGGTTACGTATGTAACCCTGGTTCCCTGAGAAGGGAACGAGACACTGCATCCTCTAGACTTGTGGCCACACTTCGGACACATGCTTCAGACGAAGAAGCGAATGTTGTGTTCGACCAGCGCCCTTTTGTACTATGCGGTCGCGCTGGCATGACGCGCCAGCAGCGACGAGTCGCTTTTGTATATAGCTTCAGACACGGGTCACGTAGGAGACATTCCCCAATAGCGACTTCTAGAGGACGCAGTGTCTCGTTCCCTTCTCAGGGAGCCAGGGTTACATACGTAACCTGAGACGTTCTCCTTTTATGGCTCAGAGCGCTGCACGTCCGTTTGAATGAAAACAGTTCACGGATGAATTGTCATGTTTTCTGTGAGCATTTACCGCAGTTTCGTTCTGTTACTTACACAGAGCAGTTTTATGACTTTAGGAGACAGAGCAGGAAGCGTAGGGACGATTTTCTGGTATTTTCTGAAGTTATTATTATGATTATTATTAATTATTTATTTGTTTATTTTTATTTATTTTTTTTTATTTTTTTCATGTATTTTATTTTATTTTATTTTATTTTATTTTATTTATTTATTTTTGACTAGCGGTCACGCTGCCGGGGTTCGTGAATAAGCAATAAATTAAAAAAAAAAAAAAAGGTTTTTTTTTTTTTTTTTTTTTTTTAACCGAGATGATCTAGTGTTAGAGCTTAAGATGTCCTGTTCACCATTGTGTTTATAATTATAGTTTTGTACCACTTCTATTAAACACATTAAACACACAACCAGGGGTGCGTTTCCCGTACAACGACGTAACTCGCTGATTAACCGCCATACGATGCATTGTTGTGGAAACGAACTAGCAGCTTGTCAGGACTGTTTCCCGAACACGGTCGCATCTCCGTCGTTTGAACCACATTAGTGAGTCATTCCATGAGAATGGTTAAAATTGGACTTGGATATTTTCAAATTTTTTACCAAAATGTATTATTTGTATGTATATCCCACATCATTAAGGATATATTTAACTATCAGAAAAATGCATTTTCCCATCTCAGGCATTAGTTTTCTTTTATTATTGATCATATTTTCAAGATGTGGTGACTGTAAGGGCGGCCGTACACGGTGCGAATTCGGACAGTCGGAAGACCGTATGACCACGCACACGTCACGAGTGACTTTGTTTACGGACGCAGTGGTACACGGCACGATTTTAAAACCTGCCGATTTCCGAAGCAATCACATTCACGAAGTTCCGCGCCAAAAACATGGACTCCGAGGAAGAGATCCTTTTCGGTAAAATTTAACGGTAAAATGTTAAATCATGCAGTGTGTCTCTGTATGTTTAGGGTGATCAGATTGTTTGCCCATGAAATCTGAGAGAAAGGCTGTGTATAATATACTGTGTATGTACTGTTAAATTCAACTGCTCTCTGTCTATCTCATAACTGGATATAAAAAATATGAGCCGTGACTCTTTGCTACACATGCAGGAACCGTCTGATCACCCTTGCGTGTGTACACTGGTTGCAAACTTGACAAAACTTCACCTCTACAGCAGTGCTAACAAGCATATGCATTAAAGACATTGGAACTGCAATGCTACAGCACTGTACAGTATTGTAATGTATGTTTTAACGTAGTATTATGCACGTCGAGGGGGCTAGTTGGCCACCACTATAGCTAAATTTCCAGTTTGCTCAACAAATCGGCTCGTTCAACAGCACAAACGTCACGCTTTCAATCCGACAGCTCCCGAAGTTTTTTGACATGTTTAAAAATGATCGTGAGGTCGGGAAGTGCTCGTAAGGCACTCTGCTCGTCTCGTAATTTCTCACACACCATACGAGCCCCGACCATACGAGAAGAGACGATTTCCTCCGATAACCAAAAAAATCGCATGCGAGCTCGTACGACCTCAAAAATCGCACCGTGTACGCCCGCCTTTAACTCTTCAACCCCGTTATGGACACTTTGGAGGCTCTCTGAATATTATCATAAAATGTATTTCTAAAGAAATCAATATGTTTACATTAATCAGATGTCCCCCATACTAATTCAATAATTTTAAATAGAAAAATGACATAAAATCACACATTTTTACTCTCTTAAATCCTGAAATGTAACTAATAAGTGAAAGCAATCTTGTCATTTTTCATCAAAAATTTTGTTTAACTAAGAATTGTAATCAAAATCAATGATCATATGATAGCGCTCAATATTTTAGACACAAATCCGCAAACATTAAATTATTTTTTCAACATTTTAAGAAAATAATATATGAAAATGTAGGTGTGACGGGGTTGAGACTAGCATAACAGGGTTGAAGATGGTAACGGGGTTGAAGAGACAAATACAGCTTTACATATAAACAGTTGTTTACTCTCAAATTCAATGTATAGGACTTTCCATTAGCATTATATCTCATTTTGTAACCATAGGAAGGACACCAGATACAAATTGCAGTAGAATTAAGTTTTATTAATCTAAAGTAAAAACAACCACAACAGCATATTAACAACTAACAAACATTGTAAAGTGAATTGCTCAAATGTAACATAATGTGTGTGTGTGTGTGTATGTGAGGGTGGGTGGGTGTGTGTGTGTCTAGGCATAAGAGAGCCTCGTGAGGTGTGCTAAAAGTCACCTCATCCTTGCTCCGATAACATACAATTAAACTTGATGAACTGGTTGAACTAATAACAATAATAATCAGTTAACGATTTCAATGTGTCTGTCTGTATCAGCGCCTGTGTCTGTGTCCATGTCAGAGTGTTTTTGCATGTGTGTGCCTGCATCAGTGTGTGTGTCTGTATATATGCATGAATGTGCCTTTTGTTTCATGAATTCATCTTGTGAGTCGGTTCCACACCTCTTTCAAAACTTCCACATGGCGCTTTGTCACAGTCTGTGGGGGTGGAATGAGTTCAAGGACATCATCAAACAGGTACCAGAGGATATCATCCTGAAGAATCGGTTTGACCCAACATGATGCATGCATTTGACCTGGACATGTGTTGTTTGTATGTTGTATGCATGCAGTATAAGAATGTTGATTGAATATAATAATAATTAATTTAAATAATTGGATAACTTAACAACCAAAGTATTAAAATCTCAACCCCATCACAATCTCACAACCCCGTTACAATCAAAAACAATCAAAAACATAACGGGGTTGAGTGTGATGGGGTTGAGATTTTTGCACAAAATGGCCGCTGCTCAATGTAGTGAATACCAGACAGAGAGCACATGGCATGCATGAAATTCAAAATCACCATATATTCATGAAATAACAAAAAACTTTTTCATAAGTAATAGTTTTCTATCTTTTTTTCATGTTACGGTGTTGAGTCATTGAGTTTGACGACCACAATATCACAAGATAAATGACTAAAATAAAGGAAAAGATGGGAGCAACTTGCCTGTCTCTGTGGTCCTGTTGTCCAAAAGACTTCAGTGATGTCACTTCCTGATGTATATGGAATTCTGGATCACACCATTGTATTTATGGGAGTGGGATCATTCATGTAACGGGGTTGAGGGGTTACTCAGGTACAGAAATAATTGTGATTTTAATGAATAATTAACAATTAAATTTTAAAAAAAGAAACATTACCAGCAAAAGAGCACAAATAGATGTTTAGGTTGATATCAAAATTTATTGACTTTTTAAATAGTTTTATTTGGTATTTTCAAAGTAAACTTTCATCAAGGCCATGAGGGACATGACAAAATAGGTGGTGTCAAATGAAAAAACTGTATTATTTCTCATAAAAAGATAAAAATTAGTTCCGTTTTTTTACACTGTATTAAAGGGTGCATTTCAATATATATGTAAAGCTATTTAAATATAAAGTTTGGTGACCCAATAGATGAAATACACCATAAGAGGTGAGAGGGACTCAAATTGTGCCATTTTCATGGAATGACTCTAGTTCAACAATGTAGGGCCGTTGTTATTGACGTCACCGAGTAATGATTTATGCTATTTAACTTATTAGAGATCTCTAAAATGCAGCTATATTAAACATGGCACCTGATGACTAATTTACTATTTTTTGTTCCATGTCATTTCGCTTTATTTGATGTTTCATTCATCGCGGGTTCCCTCTTACGTCATACTCCGGGGTTCCCGTAGGCATTTATGCGCATGCGCACTATTCAAAAACGTGGCTTGCAGACGAAGCTTAAAAATACATAGATTAATATGCATTTATATTTAGATCGAGTGAAAGATATAGATTGTACTGCATGTTAGCTTGCTTACTATGTCCAAGAGCATAATTTATTGAGCCTATATGTCTTACTAACAAGGAACTATGCTTCTAACCACAGGTCGAGAGCTGTAAGTTTGTGACGCTGTTTGCGAATGTTCGTTTAAACTATGGTTTCCGGAAACACCGACTCGTTGAAATATGTTGGTAACGACGGAACTTGCGACCATAGTTGGCTAACAATGCTTTTGGGAAACGCACCCCAGGTCTTCATGAAACTCTGACTCAGCTTAAATACTGAACTGAACTGGACTGGACTGGACTCCATCTAGTGGCAAATATGAGTTAATGTTAAATTTATTAAACAAATTAAACAATTTCTTGGTTTCATTAAAATTAACTAGATGTGGTTAAATGGTAACTGATGAATAAAACAATTAGTATGTGCTGTTTTGATAAATTGTAAAATGTCACTAATGCATTTTTGAAAAGAAAGATAATTTAGTGTAATTAATCTTTAGCCTAATATTTGATAATTAAACTGATCCATTGTTTATGAAAATATTTTTTTGACCACAATCAAAGTGAAGGAAACAGATAAACTGAAGTTCCAGTGACTTACTTTTTGTGTTTGTGTTATTAAATTGTCATCAGTGTGATGCTTATGTCTGATTGACAGCTATGACAGGTATTTTTTTTATTTTTATTAATATATATATATATATATATATCCAGCTGAATGCAAGATGGTTTGCTCCTAAAAACTGTTTAATGTTTCTTACAACTGTTAAAAATGTCAAAAACTCAAAGTATGAGATGCATTTTGATTTCCAGGAGTTCCTGTACTCTAGACTAGAGAACCTCGCTGGACTTACATTCAGTTTACTACCGCCCTCTAGTGGACGATTTAAATAATGAGAATCAATTCAATTCAGTTTCATTTGTCCTTATATGGAGAACACGAAACCTGTTTGAGGTTCATTATCAGACACCGTAACCTCCACTAGGTGGCGATATTCAGTCAATGGTGATGTTAGGAGGAGCCAGTAAAGCCAGCCTTACTGTAAAAAGGGTAAGAAACATTTTCTATTATTTTGTATTGGAAATTAAGATTTTATTGGTTGCAGAAAACATTATGTATGCATTGGGTGAAACGTGTCTCAATAGCACATGCACCTGACTTCGTTCACTATTGATTAATATTAATGATTTTATTAATTGGTTGTTGTGGTTGTAACCTCTGATGTCGTGTTGTACTTTTAGGGATGGACTCATCGTGAGATGAGACAGTGAAGTGGTGAGTCTTAGTTCTTGTGTGTTTCATCTGTAAGTTTCATCACGTTTTTCTCATGTTTAATCTCAGACTCCACATTCTCACTCTGATTCTGCAGCAGATTCACTTTATTCCTCCTCTCACCATCCCACAGTCCCCTCTCTGATCCACACCAGTCACTTTAATCTACTGCACACCTCTGATGCTGTCACACATACCAATTTCCACCATGAAGATCCTACAGACGCCTTCAGAAACATGACATTTCTTCTGACTCCACTGCTGCCAGTTGAATTCATGCATGAATGGGGCTTTTGATGATCATGAAACTGCCTAATTTAAGGGGCCTGGCTTGTAAAGGTCTCAGTGCTTTGTGTTTGCAGGGTTTTGTCTAGTGTGCTAAAGATGAACCCACATGAAATGCATCCGTGCTTGTGGTTTTCTCTTGCTTTTGCATTTAAATGATTCGGGTCAAACCAAGAAGCCCTTCAGCCAGCTGCAGATGTGATAAGAACAGAAAACTGGTTTCCATAGACACACATTTTCCACTCCATAAGAAGATGCTGTGAATTTGTGTTAATATATAAAAAAATTAAAAAGCTTTTGTAATGTATATCTCAGTTCTCCGAAGTTAGACAGCAGTGGTGTAACTAACCGTCAGCCTGCGGTGGCTCGTGAATCCCTTAAAACATATTTACAAACTCAAGCAGCACTGTTTTATGACTCAGAATCAGACACTGTAACCTCCACTAGGTGGTGATTAATGTGATATTCAGTCAGTGGTGATGGTGGGAGGAGCCAGTAAAGCTGCTCATTACTGATGAAGAGCTGAATAAAGAGGAAGTAACTAAAGCAGACAGATGTAGAGACAGAGAGATTCACACAGAGATCATTCAGCATAAAGAAGACTGAACTCAACTCACAATGAAGATCCTCCTCATCTTCTTCACTTTCTACCTGATCTCAGGTCAGAGCTTTTCTCTTTCATCACTGCAGTAATGATGCTGTTTTCTAATGAAGCCCGTTTCCACCACTGAATAAAAAATAAAAAAGGTAATTTCGAGTTTACGCAAGACTTTTTTTGTCCGAATTGTATTATATAAACTTGCAATTCTGACTTTTTTTCTCCGAATTATGAGATACAAACTCGCAATTGCGAGTTATAAAGTCCAGTTCTGAGGAGAAAAAAAAAAGACTGATATGTTGAGCTCACAATAGTTTATAGCTCACAATTCTGACTTAATAACTCGCAATTGCCAGATTATCATGCAATTGCGACTTTATTTGTCTTTCTTGACTTCATAACTCGCAATTGTGAGTTTAAGTCAGAATTGCGAGTTTGTATCACGCAATTCTGAGAAAAAAAAAGTCAGAATTGTGAGTCGCAATAACCTTTTTTTTTTTTTTTTTTTTTCTAATTCAGTGGCGGAAACGGGCTTCCATATTTTCTGTCCATCGGCTGTAACAATCTGATCGACAGGTGCAGTGAGATGCTTTAGCGTCACTGGATATTCTGGAGGAAGTGTTCTTGTTGATTCTGGGAAACATTGGTTCAGTGCAAATGTTAAATACTTTAATAAATTACCTGAGTGGAGAAATATAATAAATAATACAAATGACAAATGGATAAATGATGGAAAATTTACATTGTTTCGAAACAATGAGGGAAACCTGATGATCTACATTAGAGATTTGAATGAACATGATGCTGGAGGATACTGGATTGCTGTTCTTTACATTTGGGGTATAGACATGACTTTAAATGTGGAAGAAGGTAAGTCATTTTTAGATAAAACTCTTGGTGTAGTAAAATTCCTGATCATTTTTAAAAGCCTGTTAAAAGTAAAATATATATTTCTTTATTATGTAAATGCCAGATTCATGTTGTAAAGTATCAAAGAGAGTGATGGTGAATATTGGAGAAACTGCCAATTTCAGCTGTGAATATTCACAGAATCATGTTAATGATTTAAAGATCGTATTCAAAGAAGAAAAAGACTCAATTGAAATGATTTACAGCACATGGAAGAAGAAAGAGAGATTCAGTATTTCTGATGACAAACATAAAAACACCTTCAGTGTGAGAATTACTGCTGTGAAACCAGATGATGAAGGAGTTTATTTATGTGGAGTTTGGATTGAAGGACACTCGTACAGTTACTCCATTATTACTACTGTTCATCTACATATTAGTAGTAAGTAAAATAAATTCCCAATCAAATTTTGTTCAAAAGTTTCTGAAATTTGCATTGGTAGCAGTGTTGATTAAATTTCTGTTGATTTTTTTTTTTTTTTTTTTTTTTGTGAGTAACCTGAGTGATTAAATTATTATTGTTTATCAAAAGCACAATAATTAATGTACAATTGATATATTCTTTATTTGCAGTGCCTCCAGTAGTGAGACATGAAGGAGAATCTGCTGAGATCATCTGCCCTTATGATTCAATCTATAAATCAAAGCCAAAGTCTCTCTGTAAGGGGAAGTGCTCCACTAGAGACAGAAATACTCTCAATGAGACTGTGAGAGAAGAGAAAGAGACCAAGACTGACAGATTGACTCTGAATGATGACGTCACTGCAAGTGTCTTCACTGGGACCATCACTGGACTGACAGCAGAGGATGCTGGGAAATACTGGTGTGCAGTGACATTAGAAACAGACCTCAATTATCTTTACACTCATCTGATCGTCATCATGAACGAGGGTGAGGAAGGTTTATTCATCTGAATATGTGAAACTACGGCTGTGAATTGATGTTCTTGTATTTGTGAACATTTCCAGAGCTGAACTTGACTAAGTATGAAGGAGACGACGTGTCAATCCAGTGCAAACATCAGGATGAAGATCAGAAAAGCTTCTGCAAAGCACATGAAGCCTCCATGTGTGTGAAGGATGGAGTTTCATTGGAGACGATCAGAGATGATCGATTCTCTTTCAGTGATGAAGCATCTACTGGAGTCTTTACTGTGAACATCACTGATCTGAGAGAAGAGGATTCTGGGATATACTGGTGTGGAGCTCACGTCATCAGGAAAGTGTATTTAAATGTCAAAAAAGGTAAACTAACTTAATCTTAAATAACTTAAACTGTAAAAATGGATAAATTTACATAAAATACAGTTTTCTTCTCTTTTTCTTAAAGTTTATTGTTTTTTTAGTTCCTTTATGAAAGCTCAGTATACATATTTTATGAACTTACTCATACTCATTTTGTAAAATGTATTTATAACCAATAACAGTGTATACAAGAGGGCTGAAACTTTATCAAATGTATGTGTATCTCCTGGTTTATCATAAAGTTGTGTTTGTGTTTTTTTCTCAGATTGCTCCATGGTCATCATTATTAGTGTGTGTGTGATTCTGCTGCTGATGGGTGGATTCGCTCTGACTGTGTGGAAATTAAGACACAAGAGACGAGGCGACACTTACACACACCCCAGTTCAGTTTACTGTACAGTTACCCACAATCCCCTTTAATGGGCTGCTGTAAGTTTCCAGAGACATGAAGAGTCTCTCAGTGACTCTACAGTCAGATTCAGTAAGAATGAATTTGACTCTGACCATGACCAGGCCTGGGAAATTTTCTGATGGTTCCCTGATCTTTCCTCTCTGAACTATGAACTGTTTAACACCAGTATACCAGTATAGTAGATTACTGTTGTTGTTGTTGTTGTTGTTGTTGTTGTCAGAGGCGTAGCAATAGGACAGGCAGGCAAGCAATTGCTGAGGGCCCACTCAAATAAAATAAACATTAATTTAAGATTCTAAACATATATTTCTACCATATGGTTATAAATACAAAAATTGTAATGTATTGTTTCTTCTATTATAAAGACATTGTGTTAATAAAAAAGGCACTTTAATGTTGTAAAAACTAAACAATTTATGTTCTGTTAGATGTGTTTTGACTACATTTTGTATGTTGTTTAATTATATCACTAGGTGACAACAATATTTAAATAAAAAAATAAAAATAAATAATACTAATAATAATAATAAAAACTTTTTAAAAAGGCCTCAGGTGGCTTTCAATGATTAATTTTTGGGGGGTTGTGTGACCACCAGAATTTGGTGTGACCACCATTTGCCTCACACAGTGCAACACATCTCCTTCACATAGAGTTTATCAGGTTGTTGATTGTGGCCTGTGGAATGTCGGTCCACTCATCTTCTCCTCACGCCGATCCAAAGCATCCCAAACATGCTCAATGGGTGACATGTCCGGTGAGTATGCTGGCGATGCAAGAACTGGGATGTTTTCAGCTTCCAGGAATTGGGTACAGATTGCAACATGGGGCCGTGCATCATCATGCTGCAATATGAGGTGATGGTCGTGAATGAATGGCACAACAATGGGCCTCAGGATCTTGTCACAGTATCTCTGTGCATTCAAAATGCCATCAATAAAATGCACCTGTGTTCGTTGTCCATAACATATGCCTGCCCATACCATAACCCCACCGCCACCATGGGCCACTCGATCCACAACGTTGACATCAGCAAACCGCTCACCCACACGCCATCTGCCCTGTACAGTGAAAACTGGGATTCATCTTTGAAGAGAACACCTCTCCAAAGTGCCAGACGCCATCAAACGTGAGCATTTGCCCACTCAAGTCGGTTACGACGACGAACTGCAGTCAGGGCGAGACTCCCATGAGGACAACAAGCATGCAGATGAGCTTCCCTGAGACGGTTTCTGACAGTTTGTGCAGAAATTCTTTGGTTATGTAAACCGATTGTTGCAGCAGCTGTCTGGGTGGCTACTGTGGTTACATGTGGTCTGCGGTTGTGAGGCCGGTTGGATGTACTGCCAAATTCTCTGAAACGCCTTTGGAGACGGCTTATGGTAGAGAAATGAACATTCAATTCACAGGCAGCTCTGGTGGACATTTCGTGCAGTCAGCATGCCAATTGCACGCTCCCTCAAAACTTGTGACATCTGTGGCATTGTGCTGCGTAATAAAACTGCACATTTTAGAGTGGCCTTTTAGTGTGGCCAGCCTAAGGCACACCTGTGCAATAATCATGCTGTCTAATCAGCATCTTGATATGCCACACCTGTGAGGAGGATCGATTATCTCAGCAAAGGAGAAGCACTCACTAACACAGATATAGACAGATTTGTGAACAATATTTGAGAGAAATAGGCCTGTTGTGTACATAGAAAAAGTCTTAGATCTTTGAGTTCAGAAAAATGGGGGCAAAAAAAAAGTTTGGGTCAGTGTATTTGAAATGTGAAATTGCATGACATTAAGACAATATTACAATCTATCAGTGTTTCTTGGTTAAATTAACACAATCATCCTGAAATTTGATTTAGAATGCAACATAAGACTATAATAATCAGATTATCATCATAAAAGAGAATGAGATAAAATTTCTGCAAATACATTTTCAGATAATCAGATAATTGTTCATAATTTGAAGGATTTAATGTGAGTTTCTAATTTATTATTGTACAGTTATCAGTAGTCTTATGATTTCAGTTTAAACATTTAATGTTCAATTTTTGCTTTTTTTTCTGAATATCTCAATACGTTTCTCATGAATGTCAGAGTTTTGTGTTTGTGTGCAGAATATTGTTTCTTCCATCTAGCTCAAAACCACAGAAAACAACAGACAGGTTCAGGTCTCAGTTTAGGTTGTGAAGATTAAAAATACTTGCTCACTTGTTCAGGAAATCCACCGTGAGACCACACACTACTTAACTGATGGAAACAGACTGAAGTGGAACATCAGCCAATGAGAAAAAAAAAAAAAAAAAGTAATTTTTTGTCTTCTCAAAAGACAATAGAACCAAAACCCAAATACACAAAAGGGACAGTCTTTCTCTCTCTTTGCATCTACATTAATGTTGTATTTATTTTTTAACACACAAGTCACTGTCATTCATGAATTCTTCCTGCACTGAAGATATTGTGTGTTTAATTCATAAATTCTGCATATTTTTTTTCCCTTTTTTTTTCTAGATTCTAGATTTTTTTTTCTTAGTGCATTGTTTTTGAATGTTTACATAAATATTTAAAGAACAGTTTACATATGTTTGATTTGGTTATTCACTGCATGTGTAATTTCAGCAAAATAGGCTACTCTTAACCTAGTAGTTTTACTAGGACTTGCTTGTAAAAGTCTCAGTGCTTTGAGTTTGCAGGGTTGTTAATGCTGTGCTCAGTGTGGTGAAGTGCATATACATGAGATGGTCTCCAGCTTGTGGTTTTCTTTTTATCTTTTTTATATTCTATGAGTCAAACCAAATCACTTTCAGCATTCAGCCACCTACATAAGTGATACAGGAAATGGTTTCTTTAGTAACGATGGACACAGACTTTCCACACCATGAAAATGCATTTTGAATTATTGTAATATATGAAAAATAATTTTTTTTTATTATATATCACAGTTCTTCAGATTGTAAATATTTAAATTATGGCACAACGACGATCCACGCTAGAGCCAATGAGGTTTAAGTGCAGTTTCGACTCCTCCCTTATCTCCATATTTTCATTGAGCGCTGAGCGTTTGAATAAAAATAAACTTCGTGGGAGAATTAGAATTTGAACAGAGGTCACAGTGGGAGAGTTTCTGTGAGTAATCAATTAAATGGAGACCTGTTGCTCACACAGAGCTGTTTTATGCACTTTGAAAACATCACGAAGCATATGAATTATATTTTAGGTGCATTTCGGAAATTTACAGCAGTGGTCAAACTAACGGTCGCGCCGAGCCTGGTGGTGAATAACATCTTTTACATGCTTCTCTTTTAGATTACGGAGCACTGCAACCCTTCAGAACAAACTAACAGGATGATTACTACCATTTTGTGGAATTACTTCAAGAATGTTTTAAGGAGAGACAACAAATACACTGAACGTTTAACAGTTTGTGAAAAGATGTGTGATAGCCACTGTCGCACAGCTTATGTTGAGTCTTTTTGGCACCAGCTCCTCATTTGCCATGCTGCTAGCTCATGTCATTATTATTATTATGTTTTTCTAATATGTCACCACGCATGAAAGACACATGATAGAGACAGGTGGTATAATTTGACCATTCAGCACTTCTTCTAATAGACGTTGCTGCAGTTTTAAAATTATTATGACGACAAAAAAAGATCTCAATCTTTACGATTCGCTTGAAAAGTAGATAGACATCTTCAAGATCAATCACAATATAAAATCATCAGAATGCCCACCACTAATGGACACTATTTAATAAAGACTTGATCAAGATGTTCCTATATATGAGAGTGGATCAGCCTTTGTTACTCAGCATTCCCTAATGTCAGTTCTGTGTTGTATATTTTGTACGATATCTTGTGTTTATGGCATATTCGTCAAGTTTTGTTTTAACCAAAACTGCCTTGTAATTTAATATATTATCGCCCTCTAGTGGAATATTTGAATAATACTGATCAATTTGCTTCAGTGTCATTGTCCTTATACAGAGAACATGAGGCCTGTATGAGCTTTCAGCGTCAGACACTGTAACCTCCTCTAGGTGGCGCTCTTTCGGTGTGATTAATGTGATATTCAGTCAATGGTGATGGTGGGAGGAGCCAGTAAAGCTGCTCATTACTGATGAAGAGCTGAATAAAGAGGAAGTAACTAAAGCAGACAGATGTAGAGACAGAGAGATTCACACAGAGATCATTCAGCATAAAGAAGACTGAACTCAACTCACAATGAAGATCCTCCTCATCTTCTTCACTTTCTACCTGATCTCAGGTCAGAGCTTTTCTCTTTCATCACTGCAGTAATGATGCTGTTTTCTGTTTGCTTTCTGATCACAGTATCAATCTGATTGACAGAAGCAGTACAAAACATTGATGTGACTGGATATTCTGGAGGAAGCGTTCTTGTGGATTCGGTTAAGACTTGGTTCAGTAACTCTGTTAAATACATGTATAGGCTACATGAGTGGAAAACAATAATAAATTATGTGAAACATGCTAAATGGATTAATGAAGGAAGGTTCTCTTTATTTTCCAATGAATATGGAGGCCTCATGATCTACATTAGAGAAGTGAATATGCAAGATGCTGGAACATACAAAATTGGGGTTGAAGGCAAATGGTCCATTGATATGACTTTGAATGTGGAAGAAGGTCAGTCATTTTATATTAAAAATGTGTTTAGTAAAAGAGCTGATAATTTTAAAGCTTTTAGATATACAAAATATATTTCTTATTTTTTGAATGACAGGCTCATGTTGTAAAGAATCAAAGAGAATGATGGTGAATACTGGAGAATCTGTCACCTTCAGCTGTGAATATCCACAGAATCATATTAATGATCCCAAGATCATATTCAAAGAGAGAAAAGACTCCATTGAGACAATTTACAACACAAAGAATAAGGAAAAAAGTTTCAGTATTTCTGATGACAAACATAAAAATATCTTCAGTTTGAACATTTTAGCTGTGACACCAGATGATGGAGGAGTTTATTTACTTGGAGTTTGGATCTACAGACACTTGTACAGTTACTCCATTATTACTGATGTTGTTCTGCATGTTGTTTGTAAGCAATGGTAACAAATAAATAAAATCAATAAAATCTGGTATAAAAGTATATACACTATAGGATTTAATGATAGATTTAATGATATTTGTGACTGAAAATTGATAGTGTTTCTTCAGTATTTCCTAGTTGTCACATTCGATTAATGTGATTCAGTAAGATATTTGTGATTGACAGCTAAAGTGGGCGTGTCTAGAGTGAGCGGCTACTCAGGAAGTAGTTTGATGATCAAGTGTGAACATCCTCAATACAAAACCAAACCAAAATACATCTGTAAAGAATCAGATGGATGTTCAGAGAGGAAGAACCCAGGAGTTCAGGATGAATGGATGGAGAATGGAGATGTTTCTTTATATGACGACACCAGAGCAGGAGTCTTGATGGTGTTTTTTAGAGAGCTGAAAGCTGCAGATGCTGGAACATACAGGTGTGGAGTGAATGTATCTCACTATACTGAGAGCTTCACTGAACTTCAGCTGAACGTCAAACACGGTGAGGAACATCAAATACTTTATCTTGCATGTATCTATTCTGATCTGTTTTATGTAATTTCTTTTGGTTTATAGATGCAAAATATCCAAAAAGCATGACTGAATCTGCTCATCTTGGTGAAGAAGTCAACATCACCTGTCAGATCCCAGAGAAACATAAAGTTCATTTCTGCAAAGAGGATGATAATCACATCTGCAAAAACATCAGCTCATCTAAAGTGACACAAATGAATGGTTCATCTGAGAGAAATGAAGAGAGAGTTTTTACAGTGATCATCAGTAATGTGAGCGTGAGAGATGCTGGAGTTTACTGGTGTGGAGCAGAAACCAGAGACACATATTTGACTTTCATCTCCCTGACCACTAAAATTCAGCTCAACCTCATCAGTGAGTCAATTCAGATTATTTTACTATAGTAAATACAGTCTATTCAGAATCATGGCAATGGCAATGGCAGTTTGTTTATATAGCACCACTATTTACAACCCAGGTTGTCCAAAGTGCTTTACAACAGAAAGAAATAAAAATACAGATGACATTTACTTCATGTTTAAAAGAAAAGACAGTAAAATAACAATAATATATAAGGCAGATTGAGTCTAGTGATGGGAAGTTCGGATCATTTTACCGACTCGGTCCTTTGAGTCTCGTTCAGCAAAATGAACGAATCTTTTTTTGAGTCATTTCGTTCATTTTGTTCATTTTAGCAAAATATAATTAAAATGTCACATTTTACTTCCCTAACACATCTACTGCTTACACAAACGTTGATCACACTACAAACAAAACAAAACTATAATGCTATAAGAAACAGAAAATATTAATTCATTGTTTACCTGTGTCTTTAGTCTATGATTCGCTCACCTCACCTCTTATCTGACAAGATTTCGGGTTTGAGTCGTTCGTTCATCACCTGACAGCCCAATTAGCTTAACCAACGCAGCCTGAGCCGGAAAGAGAATTGATTAGTTCATTTCTCGAGTCCTCGGGTTTGAGTCGTTCGTTCATCACGTGACAGCCCCGTAATGTTAACCTATGCAGCCTGAGCCGGAAAGAGAATTGATTAGTTCATCTTTTGAGTCTTCGGGTTTGAGTCGTTCGTTCATCACGTGACAGCCCCATAAGGTGAACGAATGACTCTAAAACAGGTGAACTAATTCCAGTACAGGACCTAATAGGATGTTGCGCATGCGCGACTGAACGAATCACTCGCCGAGACGACTCGTTCGTCCCGAGTCACATTAAAGATTCGTTCAAAATGAACGAATCGTTCAAGAACGACCCATCACTAATTGAGTCATGCCATGTACATAATGAGTAATAGTTTAAAATCAATTCTGTTGTGCACTGCCAACCAGTGCAGGGATTATAAAATTGGAGTGATGTAATCGGAACAGAGCTGGTTGGCTAATAATCCAGCATGGACGAAATAAAGGAATCATTCAAAATGTTTGAAAGAAAGAACTGAACAACACCCAGATTTTTCATCCATGTTGTCACACAAGAAGGCAGCCCACCGAGATTTATTTTGGAATTAAGAATTTAATCTGAAGGTCCAACAACAATAATTTCCATTTTACTCTCATTAAAATTCAGAAAGCTTAGAGACAACCAGGTCTTTACATCCGACAAACAAGCCATGAGTGTGTCTAGACCAGGCCTTGGCAAACTTGGTCCTGGAGGGCCGGTGTCCCTGCAGAGTTTAGCTCCAACCCTAGTCAAACACACCTGAACAAGCTAATCAAGGTCTTCAGGATTACTAGAAGGCTACAGACAGGTCAGGTTTATCAGGGCTGGAGCTAAACTTTGCAGGAACACCGGCCATGCCTGGTCCAGACCGTCAGAATTTAGTTTTATGGGCAGATAAACTTGGATGAGATCAGCATAACAATGGAATTACAGCCTGTATTTCCTAAAGACAAAACCAAGTAGAGCATGTATAAAGAAAATACAATGGGAGCCAAAATGGATCCCTGAGGAACCCCACATGATAAAAAAAAAAAAAAAGAAAAGGAAAAAAGAAACTAGAAGAGTGCTCTCCAGTATTAAAGGGGAAGTCCACTTCCAGAGCAACAATTTACAAATAATTTACCCAGCCCCTTGTCATCCAAGATGTTCATGTCTTTCTGTCTTCAGTTGTAAAGAAAGTGTGGTTTTTCAGGAAAGCATTTCAGGATTTTTCTTCATATAATGGACTTCATTGGTGCCCCGATTTTGAACTTCCAAAATGCAGTTTAAATGCAGCTTTAAGGGGCTATAAACGATCCCAGCCGAGGAAGGAAGGTCTTATCTAGCGAAACGATCTGTCATTTTATTTGGAAAATAAAAATTTGTATACTTCTTAAGCACAAAAGCTGGTGTAGCACAGGCTCTGGGATGCTCGTCCACAATGCTACGAATTAGTGATGGGTCGTTCTTGAACGATTCATTCATTTTGAACGAATCTTTAATGTGACTCGAGAAGAGCGAGTCATCTCGGGGAGTGATTCATTCAGATGCGCATGCGCAACATCCTGTTTCGAGTCTTCGGGTTTTTTGAGTCATTCGTTCATCTTAAGGGGCTGTCACGTGATGAACGAACGACTCAAACCCGAAGACTTGTCAGATAAGAGGTGAGGTGAGCTAATCATAGACTAAAGACCCACGTAAACAATGAATGAATCTTTTCTGTTTCTTATAGCATTACAGTTTTGTCTTGTTTTTAGTGTGATCAACGTTTGTGTAAGCAGTAGAAGTAATGTTAGGGAAGTAATATGTAACATTTTAATTATACTTTGCTAAAATGAACTAAATGAACAAAATGATTTGAAAAATGATTTGTTCATTTTGCTGAACGAGACTGAAAGGTCAGAAACAATAAAATGATCCAAACGTCCCATCACTAAATCGTCTGACATCGTTGTACCTTTTTGTTTGTAAACAGCGTTTGACTTACTTGCACTTCCTTAGTCTTTACGCATTTGCTTTGTAAACACTGGTTCTGTAGTTGCGCGTGACCTTTCAAAGTGATTCAATGGTACGTAGCGTTGTGAATGCACATCCCAGAGCCTGTGCTACACAAGCTTTTGTGCTTAAAAAGTATAAAAAATTGTATTTTCTGAAAAAGAAATACTGATTGTTTTGCTAGATAAGACCCTTCTTCCCCGGCTGGGATCGTTTAGAGCCCTTTGAAGCTGCATTTAATCTACATTTTAGAAGTTCAAAATCAGCATAATTGCCAGAATCACAGGTTACTAAAACATAATTTAAAACTGTACACAGTGCAGTCTCAGTAGTAAAAACCAGATTTAAATATTTAAAAAATCAATCATGTTGTCAGCTAGAAAACCCTGCTACTGCTGTAGGACAATTTTGTCCAAAATCCAGATTTGAGATAGGTCTAAAATTGGCTAACACTGTAGGGTCTAAGTATTTTTATTTATTTATTTATTTTTTTTTTGAAGCAAGGGGTGAACTGTTGCATGTTTTAATAAATCAGCTACAATGCTGGTTTCTAAGCAGTGATTAACCATAATCAGGAGCTGTGGATCAACTTGGATTTGTTTGAGAAAATATGGAGGAATGATATTAATAGAAGTGCCTGAAGGCTTAAGTTGATCTACTATTTCTTGAAGATGAGTGTGTGAAATGGGTTTAAATTTCCCATTTCCATTTGTGTTAGATGTCCATGTTATTTGTTCACAGTGCCTCCAGAAGTGAGATATGAAGGAGAATCTGCTGAGATCATCTGCCCTTATGATTCAATCTATAAATCAAAGCCAAAGTCTCTCTGTAAGGGGAAGTGCTCCACTAGAGACAGAAATACTCTCAATGAGACTGTGAGAGAAGAGAAAGAGACCAAGACTGACAGATTGACTCTGAATGATGACGTCACTGCAAGTGTCTTCACTGGGACCATCACTGGACTGACAGCAGAGGATGCTGGGAAATACTGGTGTGCAGTGACATTAGAAAGAGACCTCAGTTATCTTTACACTCATCTGATCGTCATCATGAACGAGGGTGAGGAAGGTTTATTCATCTGAATATGTGAAACTACGGCTGTGAATTGATGTTCTTGTATTTGTGAACATTTCCAGAGCTGAACTTGACTAAGTATGAAGGAGACGACGTGTCAATCCAGTGCAAACATCAGGATGAAGATCAGAAAAGCTTCTGCAAAGCACATGAAGCCTCCATGTGTGTGAAGGATGGAGTTTCATTGGAGACGATCAGAGATGATCGATTCTCTTTCAGTGATGAAGCATCTACTGGAGTCTTTACTGTGAACATCACTGATCTGAGAGAAGAGGATTCTGGGATATACTGGTGTGGAGCTCACGTCACCACTAAAGTCAATCTCACTGTTAAAAAGGGTAAGATAGTTTATTATTGTCTGTCAGACATATTTAAATATTCAGATATCAGCACATGAACAGTCATTCAAATGGCTAGTCTTTTGATTTGACAATAATAATAATGTTCTCATGTTTTATTTCTGAAACATTTTACTTGAACATTTGTCTAATGTGTTTTAACATTTTGAACATTCAGAGACTTTTCAGAAATAACGTTTTCATAACATTTTGGGAATGTTAGCAATACATTCTTAGAAAATATTTTTGTTAGCTGGACAGTTACTGAATTAACATTTGACATGCAAGGTATCAGTAGCCTAATATGTTCTCACTGAGTTAAAATGTCAAATATCTGCAGGCGAAAGTCACAATCGTTTTGTTAAACAATATTTTTTAAACATAAATATCAAAAAATGTCCTGGTAACCACTACTGTTTCTGGAACACTTTTTAGTGATTTTACTAACCTCATTTTGAATGTGTTACATAATTCCTTTATAGCTCATGAAACAAATATAGTTTTGGATCAGATTTGAAGACATTGCTCAGAAATGCAGGAGGTGTTTAGTGTTCGTGATGAACAGGCTGTTTTTTCCAGATCAAAACCACAGAAATGAGCTGAAGGTTCAGCATCTCAGTTCAATTCGGCTGTGAAGAACTAACAGCCTTTATCCAGGAAACTTACATGAGACTCAACAAAGACATGAAGTAGAGCAAAGGTTGTGTGCAAGTCTGCAGAAGAGAAAATACATCTGCTCATTTTACTGCAGGATGCTTTAGCTTCAGAAACTAATAAATAAAATAAGAAGCTCAAACACATTCTCCTATACAACACAAGACTTTAGTTCCTTAATGCAGAGATCACAGATTATTAAAACACTACAAACAAAATTCTAGGAATATTTTTATCACATTATGGACTTTTGTGTTCCTGTTCTGATGCGTTGTGTCTTTGACCTAGTGTTGTCCTGATTATTTCATTCTGTTCACCTATCTTCATTTTATTAGATTATTAGTCACCCTCTTGCTTTCACATAAGTAGGCCTACTCACTGTTTCTGTTCAGTCCGGGCTGGTTATTGATGTTGATTTATGTCTATGCAGTGTGTTGGATTACCCATTTTCCTGTGGATTGTTCTTCTTCTTGTGGTCTTTATATCGCTTCTATGCGAATGTGGCAATTTTATTTATTTGAAATGTTTTTACTCACACTTGTTCTATAAAATGTATTTATAACTCAAGTCTTAAAATGGGCTGAAAATTACCATAATTGGTTATTTGTGTATTTGTGTATTATTTCATTTATGTGTATTTATGTATCTCGTTCATTATTTCTCTGTGTTTGTGTGTTTTATTCTCAGATTTCTCCATGATCATCATTATCAGTGTGTTTGTGATTTTGCTGCTGATCAGTGGATTCAGTCTGACTGTGTGGAAATTAAGACATGAGAGACCAGGTGACATTTCATTATGTCATTATTTATCTCTTGAATTGTTTAATTAAATAGTTTGATTGTCACTGAGCTGCTAAGGTAAATCTCACTCCCTCACTGAGTTTCTGTCTCAGATGCTGCTGATATTTGATCTGTTTGACCTAGTTTGTCTTTCTCTCAGTGATCAGAGGAAGAATCACAACATCAGGCAAAAGAAAAAGGAAGAAAAAAACAGTGGTGAGTAATACAGTAGTCAACATTTGAAATATATCACCGTTCTTGTCTTAAGACAACTGATTAACTTTTTTGATCCACTTCAAATGTTGACTACTATAGTTTGTGTGTGTGTTTGTACATATGTTGTGCTTATGAGGTGTTTTCTCATTTTAAAATACATGCTCTCTCTATTTTATCCACATTCAGTCATCATGTGCAGACATCAGACATAATTCTCTCTCAGATCCTGGAACAGTCCAAATGAACAGCAGTGATGATCAACCCAGAATCCCCTCTGATAGACTCCTGTACGCTGCCGTCAGTTTCCAGAAGCGTGAAGAGTCTCTCAGTGATGCTACAGTCAGATTCAGTAAAGATGAGATTCATTCAGATTACGCCGCAATCAGTCATCGCATTAGACTCAACTAACTCACTTATAACAGATCACAGATTAACACATTAACACCATTTTAATTTTTAACCATTTTAACACAAATTAAATCTAAAGTTAAATCTACTTATAATTCATAATTTAGTGTTAATCAGATGTTTGATCAGAGAAGTGTAGAATCATGAAGCAATTTAACATTTCTAATTTTAAGTAAATAGAAACTTTAACTGACTCATTATTTTATACTTCAAATGCAGTGAAAGCATTCTTTTGATGGATAAAAGTCTCCTTACACTGTAAAATCCAACAGTTTATCTTACTTAGATATTATTAGTTATCTTTACTTAGTTGTTATACTTACTAGGTTTCATTAAGTTACAGCTACTTTCAAGGCAAATAAAACAGTTTACTTGTTGTTTTGAGTGACACTTACTTAAACTATTCAAGTAACCACAAAGGAAGTAATGACATAAATACACCAGTGAGAGGCAGCAGTGCTTATGTTGCTGTAAAAAGCCTTAGACTTTTTACTCATTTCCTCCACTTTGAAAGTAATCTTTCTAGTTATATTCAGTCGTTTCCCAAAGTCATCTTGAATGTTAAATTGTCAAAGCAACTGAAAAATTTGAGAGAACATCACATAAGCTGAATCATGAAATCACAGTTGTTTGATTTCAAAGAAAGAAAAGTAATAAATAGATCACTTTAAAAAGGTGATCTAACTTTTAATCAATCAGTTAGCTAGTGCAATTTTCACGTTGATAAGTAATCTTTCATGATTTTATTGCTTTTCACAAGTACTTTATAAAACTTTTAAATTGGGTTGATATAATTCTGTAATATTTAATAAATTGACCAAACTTGAGTCACACACAGATTTCAACATTCAGCGCACTAACCACAACAATGGTAACAATGGTAATTCAGTATTTTATTTATTTTTATTAAATGTAACAATAACCATTTTTTACTCTTTTTGTTGTGCTGCTACTGACATAAAACAGCAAACAAAAGAAACAACAACAGTAAAACAATGTAATTGCATAATTTATTCATGCCCCAATGTATTCTGGGAATCAGTGATTCTGAGTTACTCTCAATGTTCTTCAGATCACAGATTCAATTAAGTTAACAAAACTTAAAAGGCTTAAGTAAATTGAACTCAAAATAAGTAAGAAAATACTTGTAATATATTAGTAGATAAGGCTTAAATTACACTTAATACAGTTAAGTAAAGATTACTTAATTGAATTAAGGCAATGAGATCTTTATCTTATCCTTTTCCTGCTTTAGATGTGCACATGCAAGAGATACGGTACTAGTTCCAGAGAGATTATGATGAGGATAATGTTTAAATTATTATTATTTTAACATATTAAAGACTTAACAAAACTTGAAAACTTGCTATTGCCAGTACAGACTGCAGGAAATACAAACAAAGTTCCCAAACAAAGCAGGGAACACAGAAATTAACAATACTGAGTTTTAGAATACAAACTGCTGCATCAGTGGACATACATATATCCACACACATTAAAAAAAAAAAAAAAAGAAAGAAATGAAAACAGGACAGAATAGAAGAAACCCCCCAAACAAGCAGATCTATCACTAAGACATTTGTACTGCTGCTGCTCCACAGAGCCATGCGATAATATGTGTGCCTGGGCTACCATGCTGACCATTCTAACTCTAGTTAGAGCACGCACTATGTGTACACTGTAGAAAAAAAATGTAATTTTGTGGAAAATAACTGTGATTTTTTTTCCGGTTGTTTTCTTTTATTTTGAATTCCAGTCAAAACTCTGTAAAATTATCTCTAAATAAAAAACTTGGCTGTTATTTTAAGTATTATGGCATTAATGACAAATTACAGTAATTCACATTTTTTATACAGAAAAACTGCTGTATTTGTATACAGTATGTTTTCTGTTTTCTTAAATTACAAACAAATGTATGTAAAATTACAAAACAAATCTGTAATTAATACAATAACAAATCCGTTAGATGATAAAATGGTAAAATGACTGGCAGTAAAGTAAAATCTCCTTATTTAAATAAGCTGACAAACACTGTTATTTTACAGCTATTTCCTGAATTTAATGATCAAGCACCTTGACTGTAAAACAAAAGACAAAAAAATGGTCAAATGACTGGCAGCACAGGGTGCCAAACAAAAACCTTAAAATTAAAGTCAAATCTCTTTATATAAATAAGCTGACAACACTGTTAATTTACTGGCATTTCCTAAATTATTACAAACAAACACCTTCACTGTAAAATTAACTAATTAATTAATTACTTAAAAGTCACATGACTGACAGCAACAGAACATGAAACACTAACAGATCTCTCTAGATCTCAGCATCTTCACTTGTTACCAACCAGACTGACTTTCTTTCATTCTAAGCTTCTTATTGAGAATTAACAGAGGTTTAGATGTTGATGTTTTATTGAAAATAAAGTTTGAAGTCACCATTGTGGAGATAGTTGGGCTCTTGACCCTTGACTGTGTAACTTCAGTTTCTCTTTATTTGCAAGAACTATGTGTTATTAAGACGCAGTTGTTCTAATAAAACACATCAAAGAAAATGTGGTCAGATAAAGCTGACTGTTCATTGTTGCCAACTTAGTCATTCTAATAGCATGTTTCAATACCCAGGTATGAAGATGTTGTCGGTATTATTGATATGATAGTGTTAAGTTTAACATTTTTACAGCAGTCTTATGATGTGACAAAATACATTTCTTTTCTTTTTTTTTTTTTAATCATGTTTTTATGTGTCTTGAAGGGAAGCTTTTTGATGAACACAAACATTAAGACTATAAGGAAACTATTAAGAACATGAAAGGGCAAAAGCCCAACTAAAGCAAATGCTTATCTCCACAACGGTGACTTCAAACTTTATTAATTTCAATTAAACATCAACATCTAAACCTCAGTTAATTCTCAATAAGAAGTTTTGTATGAAAGAAACAAAGTCAGACTGGTTTGTATTAAGTGAAGATGCTGTGATCTAGAGAGATCTGTTAGTGTTTCATGTTCTTTTGGGATTTAAAGGGTTTCTGTTGTCTGAGTTTTGTGGGTTACCATTGTGCTGAAGAGCAGAGCATGAGCTTTAGTCCAGGAGAAAACAATCAAATGTTGATGTTTTGTTATATGTTATTTTGTAGTGATAGTTAGTTTTTTTCATGTGTTCCATTGTTAGTGGTTAATTGTCAAAAGAACTTTCATGATGATAATCTGGGCAATAAATGTATAATAACAATTTTAAAAAAGAAAAAAACAAAAAACAATTAAGAAAATTCAGGATGTTTGGTTTTAATTTTAAAGGTTTTTGTCTGGAAACTGTTTTTGCCAGTCATTGATAATTTTTTTAAAAAACGGTCTTTAACCTTTATTTCCATTAAAATAAAGTTTAACAGTCCAACAACTGATCTAGTGGTGTAGATGGTAAAACATGTATCATAGCTATTTTTGACGCGATCGACCCAGGTTCAAATTAGCCTTTTTTCTTCCATTTTCAAATCTCATATTATATCGGAAAGACGTTTATTTTCAAAAATGAAATATGTTAAAAATAAAATAGTTGAAAAGTGGAAAACAAAGTATCGGGTAGGGTTAGGGTAGGTGTAGGGAGAGCTTAATTATCCCGAAAAGGTGGGATCCATTTAATTGAATGAAAATGATCATTTACACTCAATACGGTATTATTGCATACTGTTTTATAGTGTACTACAATACTGGGGTGCAGATAATTGCCACTATTTGCAATAAGTAGTATAAATAGCAGAAAATACTGCTATTTTAACATAGTGTAAATAGAATCTACAGCTGTTTGCACTTAGTGTAAGTAGCCTCTATCGATATTTACACTTAGTGCTAATTTACACTTAGTGCAAATAGCCACTGCCTTATATTAATTTATATATATATATTTTTTAACTTAAAATGACCACATTCATCTATTTAGCCCTCAAGTTCTCTCAGTGATGCTACAGTCACATTTAGCAGGTACGAGACAAGACTAAGCTAATTCCCTGGTGATGTTTTTGAAAGTATACATGAATATTTTAAAGAACAGATGGTTTACTTATGTTGCATTTGAATACCAATGTCCTGTACAATCAAAAAAGTAATTTCAGAAAAATGCTCTTGAAGCCCTTTTTTTTTTTTTTTTTTTTTTTTTTAACTGGGTTTAATAGACTTGTAAAAGCTTGTAAAATTGCTTTTTGTTTGCATGGTTTCTTATGTCAGTGGTCAGTGTGATAAAGATCTGCAACATAAGATGCTCTCAAGCTTGTGGTTTTCTTTTGCACTATTTATATTCTTTGAGTCAAATCTAAGCACTTCAGCCACCTACATATGTGATACAAACAGGAAATGGTTTCCAGACTTTCCACACAGTAAAATCCCCAGAATAAAATCAACTCTATTCAGAGAACATTTGGTCCTTCTCTAAATAGACTTAAATTAACACTGAAGCAGAGTTAAAGTTAATGAGATAATTAAGTGATCGATTAAATGATGATTGTGCATTAGTGATGAACACCTGCTGTTAACAAGCAGCATCACCGAAGAAACAAGAATCACAAAAACTGAGATGACATATTGCTGAAAATAAAAAGGGCCTGTGAAACAAACATCATAATACTTTTGTTTTGAAAATAAAGAGACACATGAGCTCAAGTTTTCAGACAACACTTATCGTTTGATTTTTAAAAGTGGTGACAATAATTACTAAATAATTACCAAATGTTCTCTGAACAGTTGATTTGACTCTGGGTATTTTACTGTGCACATCAGAAAATATGTTTTTTTGATCTGATCATTACACAAAGCTATTTTGTTTTGTTTTTATTAGGCAACCTGCAACATTTCAGAATAAATAAAAATTGTGTGAGCACTACACTTAATTTAGAAATATTATAATTCAAAAAGAAATAATGCACTGAACTTGTCGGTTTTGTATTTTGTAACGCAAACAAGCAACCTGATGTGTTAATGAAACCTCTGGCTCCATCTAGTGGCAAAAATGAGAATGTCTGGTAAAGTTCCTGGTTTTATTAGAGTTCGTTAATAGTTGTATTGTATGGTAATTAATAGCGTAAATTGTTCTGGTTTTATTATAAATCTGAATAAGTTTTAACTTTCAGTTTGTGTTCGTGTTGTTAAACAAGTCCTCACTGAAGCTGAAGTTTGGTTGACAGCCACTGTCTATGGTGCTGAATCCATGCCTGCTTTCAGTGACTTTTTCCCTCTGCATGAATTATCCAGACAAATCCAGACAAATCTACTTAAATCTCGTCTATTTCTTGCAACTTAAAAATGTAAAAATCTCGCAATATAAATGTCAAAACAAAAGTATGAGATGCAGTTTTTTCAACAGTGCTTTGTATCGACTCTAGGGGACCTCAGTGAACTTACATGTACATCTTACTAACGCCCTCTAGTAGAAGATACACATTTTCTTTAGCGTCATTTGTTCTTATATATCCAGCTTTTTCCTAAAGAGCCTATTGCGTTATAAATTATAGGAGGCACTTCAAGTTTGGGAAGGTTCAAATTATTATTCATAATATTTAAAAAATAGTTCTTATCTGTCATTTTTACTTCATGGGCTATAAATTGTCATGCATTTACTATTTTCATAAGTCCGGAGAATAACGTTATGTTTCGTATTTTATTATTTTCTTCTCCCCATAAATAACCATATATAATTCCCTGGAAAGCACTAAAAATTTCTCATTTTTACCCCAAATCCTCACACCTCTTTCCAGTTTTTGTTTTAACACGGATGCGGTAAAATGTAAATCTGTTTAAATATATTTAACACGTACGTATAGTTGCTGCGGACAGAATCGAGCTTTGAAGTTATTATAGTATGTTGAAAGTTATTTGTTAATGCTTTTACACTTTTAAAATGATTTTTAATGATCAGTGGTTGAAGGGTGAGTAAAGTAATGTCACCTGTGTCCAGGTTGTAAAAATGTTTATTATTACGTTCATAAAGCGAAGCTTTTGCTGATTGTTTACAGGGTAAACGGATGTTAATCCCATAAATCGAGCAAAGCGTCAGTGGGTGTATAAAAAGGTGGATAAAGAACGAGAAACCTCTCAGTATCAGACACAACAACCTCCACGAGGTGGCGCCCTTTCAGTGTGATTAATGTGATAGTCAGTAGTGATGGTGGGAGGAGCCAGTAAAGCTGCTCATTACTGATGAAGAGCTGAATAAAGAGGAAGTAACTAAAGCAGACAGATGTAGAGACAGAGAGATTCACACAGAGATCATTCAGCATAAAGAAGACTGAACTCAACTCACAATGAAGATCCTCCTCATCTTCTTCACTTTCTACCTGATCTCAGGTCAGAGCTTTTCTCTTTCATCACTGCAGTAATGATGCTGTTTTCTGTTCATCAGCTTTCTGATCACAGTATCAATCTGATCGACAGGTGCAGTAAAAGACATTGATGTGACTGGATATTCTGGAGGAAGCGTTCTTGTTGATTCTGAGAAACTTTGGTTCAGTGACTATAAATATGTGGCCAAATTACCTGGGTGGAACATAATAATAAATGATACAAAACATGATAAATGGATTAATGAAGGAAGATTCACACTGTTCCAAAACAATGAGGGAAAACTCATGATCTACATCAGAGAACTTATTCAACATGATGCTGGAAGATACGCAATTGACGTTTTTCACAACCAGCGTATATATATGTCTCTGAATGTAGAAGAAGGTCAGTCATTTTACAATCAAACTGTTTAGAAAAAAATAAAAATAAAATAAAAACTAGTGATTTCTAAATATGTTATCTTTGTAAACTATCACAGATTCATGTTGCAAAGTGTCAAAGAAAGTGATGGTGAATATTGGAGAAACTGCCGCCTTCAGCTGTGAATATTCACAGAGTCATATTAATGATCCCAAGATCATATTCAAAGAAGAAAAAGACTCCATTGAGACGATTTACAGCACATGGAAAAAAGAAGGAAGAATTAGCATTTCCAATGACAAACATAAAAACATCTTCAGTGTGAGAATTACTGCTGTGACACCAGATGATGGAGGAGTTTATTTATGTGGAGTTTGGATCAACAGACCCTTGTACAGTTACTCCATTATTACTGCTGTTCATCTGCATATTATTAGTAAGTAGAACAAAGTCAATCAAATCTGGCAGAAAACAGTCTGTGTCTGAAACAGATTTAGTGATATTTGTGTTGTGACAGATAAATTGGCTACATATAGAGTGAGTGGCTACTCAGGAGGTGGTTTGATGATCAAGTGTGAACATCCTCAATACAAAACCAAGCCAAAATACATCTGTAAAGAATCAGATGGATGTTCAGAGAGGAAGAATCCAGGAGTTCAGGATGAATGGATGGAGAATGGAGATGTTTCTTTATATGACGACACCAGAGCAGGAGTCTTGATGGTGTTTTTTAGAGAGCTGAAAGCTGCAGATGCTGGAACATACAGGTGTGGAGTGAATGTATCTCACTATACTGAGAGCTTCACTGAACTTCAGCTGAACGTCAAACACGGTGAGGAACCTCAAATACTTTATCTTATAGTATAAATAATATAATATAAATCGTATATAAAGTAATTTTTCTTGCCTTTATGTAAACTTGTCTTGGTTTGTAGATGCAAAATATCCAATGGACGTGGCTAAAACTGCTTATCTTGGTGAAGAAGTCAACATCACCTGTCAGATCCCAGAGAAACATAAAGTTCATTTCTGCAAAGAGGATGATAATCACATCTGCCAAAACATCAGCTCATCTAAAGTGACACAAATGAATGGTTCATCTGAGAGAAATGAAGAGAGAGTTTTTACAGTGATCATCAGTAATGTGAGTGTGAGAGATGCTGGAGTTTACTGGTGTGGAGCAGAAACCAGAGACACATATTTGACTTTCATCTCCCTGAACACTAAAATTCAGCTCAACATCATCAGTGAGTCAATTCAGATGATTTCACTGTAGTAAATACAGTCTATTCAGAATAATTTGTATTAAATGTCTGTGTTTTTTCCTTTAGTGAGACACAAAGGAGAATCTGTTGAGACTACAACTAGTCCATTTATGACAGAGATCACAGGTCATCAAAGATTACAAACTTAAATATTTAATGAATATAAAAAGTTTTCACTTGGAATGATGGAAAAGAGAAGGAACATCATACATTTTATGTCATTCATCTCTGGACTGTGTGTTTGTTTTATTCTCAGATTTCTCCGTGATCATCATTATGAGTGTGTGTGTGATTCTGCTGCTGATCAGTGGATTCAGTCTGGCTGTGTGGAAATTAAGACACGAGAGACGAGGTGACGCTTGGTTTAATTTTAATTTAAGTTATATTAGCGTCTCTGAGCAGCAGTAAAAAGTCTCAGTCAATGAGTTTCTGTCTCAGATGCTGCTGACATTTGATGTTGATCTACTTCTCTGTCTGAGTGATTTGTTTTGTGTTGGATTAATCAGGAAGAACCTCGACATCAGGCAAGAGAAAGAGAAAGAAAAATACAATGGTGAGTTACAGTGTTTTGTACATATTTCTGTGTGATTATACAGTACATTTGCTCCTATTCAGTAGCGACTCATCAGAGGCGGCGAGTGATGCTGACGCCTCCTTAAATAATTACTCAAAATTGATTGTAGGTAAAGCTGTGTGATTTGTTCCGATAATTTGGTGATGAGAAAGATTATAAGTTTTTATCCATGTACAGTTTTTGTGATAACTACAAGTACCAAAGCCTTCTCGAAACTCCCCCTACCAGTTGCCATTCCTCATTTAAATGTGCAATTTCTCTCTTTTTTATCTCTATGTTCAGTCATCATGTGCAGACAGCAGACGTGATTCTCTCTCAGATCCTGGATTAGCCCAAACTAACAGTCATGACAATCCACCTACAGTCCCCTCTGATGGGCTCCTGTACGCTGCTGTCAGTTTCCAGAAGCGTGAAGAGTCTCTCAGCGACGCTACAGTCAGATTCAGTAAGGATGAGATTTACTCTGATTACACCAAAGTCACTGCATGAGATTCAGCTAACTATAACAGATCACAGATCATCATGTTTCCAACAGTATTTTAAAAACATACTGTTTTTTTATATTTGTTTTCATTCACAGTTCATTAATAACAATGTCCTCAGAATTCATAATTTAATGTTGAAAAGTATGTTTGGTTTTTTGTTGTTGTTTTTTTAACAGAGTAGTTCAGTTCAGTGTGTGAATAATGAGACACTTAAAAGTTTGCGCTGCTGCTCATGTTGCTTCTTTCACATGTTTAAAATAGTTTGTCAGCTCAGTTTATCTGAGGTCATGATGAACACAGGAAATAAAACCACTGGGTAACATTTCTAGAATATAATGTCAAGTTTCCACTCCACATATAGAGACACATGCAGCAGCTTTGACACGTACAGTTAAGACTCTTTAGTAGCAGCTCTTAAACAGACCTTTATGATGAGACACATGAAGTTTGAGAATCATCATTTGTACTCCGTTCAGATCTGTTAAAAAGGCTTAATTGAAAAATGATCCTGTTGCTAAATAAATAAATAAATAAATATCCACATCCAGGCACTCACATAGTAAGCAAAGTAAAAAGCCAGGGTGTTAACAAAGGCCTTCTTGGGCTGATACGCATTGTCTTTTTTTTTTTTTTTTTTTAATATGTAGCCCTGTCTTAGAATAAAGGCTTTTTACTTTGGTTAATATGTAGATGTTTTTTGTTTTTGCTTTTTTGCAACATGATCCACTTTTTTAATTTTGATATTTTGTTCTCTCTCTGGAGCACCCATAGTTTTGTCTGAAATTATCTGATGCACCCCTGGTCAAGATTTTTTCTTTGTTAAAATGGCTTGTTTTTATTTATATACTGATGCTGTGTGTCCTGCTTTAGATTTGTACATACAGAATAGTTACACAGAGATTATAAAGAAGACATTGATAACATTAACAGCAGTGAGTGAATGAATCTAGTTTCATACTGATGAAATATCAGTATAAGAACATAATTCTCTGATTATTGTTATGACAGACCGTGAGAAAGATTAGTATGTGCAAAGGAAAAAGTCTGCAATTTAAATTATATGATTTCATAAATCTTATTTTATATCATGTCCAGGACAAATTTAAATATTAACATATGATCTACCACCAATCAGGTAATTGAATTTTAAGAGTATTGATTTGCTTATTTTCATTTTTTGAAATGTTTTGTCATTATTGTCATAAAGACTTGAAAATTACATGTTTTATTCTGATTTTGTCTCAAAGTTTCTCATGAACATTAAAAGTGTTTTTGTGTGTTTGTTTGCATGTGAACAGGCTGTTTTCTGTCCAGCTCAAAGCCACAGAAAACAGTTTGACAGTTCAGGGTCTAAGTTTAGTTTGACTGTAACGATTAAACAGACAGTGAACAGACTATGAAGATTATTCAGGAAACCCACAGTGAGACACATGAGACTGAACAAACAGAAGATGAGCATCTATCGTGAACAAAAGACATCAAAGACTAAGAGCTGCTCATTCAGCTCACTTACTGAAAAGACTGAAAAATGTAAAGACCCACGTAAACAATGATTTAATCTTTTTTGTTTCTTATAGCATTATAGTTTTGTCTTGTTTGTAGTGTAATCAACGTTTGTGTAAGCAGTAGATGTGTTAGGGAGGATTTTAATTATATTTTGCTAAAATGAACGAAATGACTCGAAAAAAGATTCGTTCATTTCGCTGAACGAGACTCAAAGATCCGAGTCGGTAAAATGATCCGAACTTCCCATCACTACTAAAATGCCCCTTCACATTTTCAAATATTCAAATATGCACGACAACACACGCGAGAACCAATGAGATTTAAGCGCAGTTTCGACTCCCCCCTTTTATCTTTATATGGCGAGCGCTACACGTCCGTTTGAATGAAAACAAAGTTTGCGGCTAAATCGTCATATGAACAGGCAGGATGGAGTAGGATTTTTGTAAGTAATCAATTAATTTCAGACCTGTTCTTTACACAGAGCTGTTTTATGTCTTCAGAAGACTTGC
>JAMKFB010000246.1:0-78034 GCA_036247105.1 Cirrhinus mrigala | reverse complement strand
GCTCTGGCTAAATTTCCCATGCATAAAACTTCTAACACATCAAGAAGTGTATTTCTGAATTGCAAATAACATTTCTTTCATGCATATGAAAATTTTTTAATGTGGCTCAGCTTTATTCATGAAACTGCATAACTAACGTTTTCTGACGAGAAAAGTCGTTTTAGAGCATTTCTGAGCAAGCCTTCTTTTCATAGCCGAGAATGCATAAAACCGCTATTAGTGATCCCAGAAGGCCTTAACTGAGCGTTTTATGCATTCAGGCTCTGACTAAATTTCACATGCATAAAACTTCTAACACATCAAGAAGTGTATTTCTGAATTGCAAATAACATTTCTTTCATGCATATGAAATTTTTTAATGTGGCTCAGCATTATTCATGAAACTGCATAACTAACGTTTTCTGACCGAGAAAAGTCGTTTTAGAGCATTTCTGAGCAAGCCTTCATTTCATAAGCCGAGATGCATAAAACCGCTATTAGTGATCCCAGAAGGCCTTAACTGAGCGTTTTATGCATTCAGGCTCTGACTAAATTTCTCATGCATAAAACTTCTGACACATCAAGAAGTGTATTTCTGAATTGCAAATAACATTTCTTTCATGCATATGAAAAATTTTTAATGTGGCTCAGCTTTATTCATGAAACTGCATAACAACGTTTTCTGACCGAGAAAAGTCGTTTTAGAGCATTTCTGAGCAAGCCTTCTTTTCATAAGCCGAGATGCATAAAACCGCTATTAGTGATCCCAGAAGGCCTTAACTGAGCGTTTTATGCATTCAGGCTCTGACTAAATTTCACATGCATAAAACTTCTAACACATCAAGAAGTGTATTTCTGAATTGCAAATAACATTTCTTTCATGCATATGAAAATTTTTTAATGTGGCTCAGCTTTATTCATGAAACTGCATAACTAACGTTTTCTGACCGAGAAAAGTCGTTTTAGAGCATTTCTGAGCAAGCCTTCTTTTCACAACCGAGATGCATAAAACCGCTATTAGTGATCCCAGAAGGCCTTAACTGAGCGTTTTATGCATTCAGGCTCTGGCTAAATTTCCCATGCATAAAACTTCTAACACATCAAGAAGTGTATTTCTGAATTGCAAATAACATTTCTTTCATGCATATGAAAAATTTTTAATGTGCCTCAGCTTTATTCATGAAACTGCATAACTAACGTTTTCTGACCGAGAAAAGTCGTTTTAGAGCATTTCTGAGCAAGCCTTCTTTTCATAAGCCGAGATGCATAAAACCGCTATTAGTGATCCCAGAAGGCCTTAACTGAGCGTTTTATGCATTCAGGCTCTGACTAAATTTCACATGCATAAAACTTCTAACACATCAAGAAGTGTATTTCTGAATTGCAAATAACATTTCTTTCATGCATATGAAAAAATTTTTAATGTGCCTCAGCTTTATTCATGAAACTGCATAACTAACGTTTTCTGACCGAGAAAAGTCGTTTTAGAGCATTTCTGAGCAAGCCTTCTTTTCATAAGCCGAGATGCATAAAACCGCTATTAGTGATCCCAGAAGGCCTTAACTGAGCGTTTTATGCATTCAGGCTCTGACTAAATTTCACATGCATAAAACTTCTAACACATCAAGAAGTGTATTTCTGAATTGCAAATAACATTTCTTTCATGCATATGAAAAATTTTAATGTGCCTCAGCTTTATTCATGAAACTGCATAACTAACGTTTTCTGACCGAGAAAAGTCGTTTTAGAGCATTTCTGAGCAAGCCTTCTTTTCATAAGCCGAGATGCATAAAACCGCTATTAGTGATCCCAGAAGGCCTTAACTGAGCGTTTTATGCATTCAGGCTCTGACTAAATTTCACATGCATAAAACTTCTAACACATCAAGAAGTGTATTTCTGAATTGCAAATAACATTTCTTTCATGCATATGAAAAAATTTTAATGTGCCTCAGCTTTATTCATGAAACTGCATAACTAACGTTTTCTGACCGAGAAAAGTCGTTTTAGAGCATTTCTGAGCAAGCCTTCTTTTCATAAGCCGAGATGCATAAAACCGCTATTAGTGATCCCAGAAGGCCTTAACTGAGCGTTTTATGCATTCAGGCTCTGACTAAATTTCACATGCATAAAACTTCTAACACATCAAGAAGTGTATTTCTGAATTGCAAATAACATTTCTTTCATGCATATGAAAAATTTTTAATGTGGCTCAGCTTTATTCATGAAACTGCATAACTAACGTTTTCTGACCGAGAAAAGTCGTTTTAGAGCATTTCTGAGCAAGCCTTCTTTTCATAAGCCGAGATGCATAAAACCGCTATTAGTGATCCCAGAAGGCCTTAACTGAGCGTTTTATGCATTCAGGCTCTGACTAAATTTCACATGCATAAAACTTCTAACACATCAAGAAGTGTATTTCTGAATTGCAAATAACATTTCTTTCATGCATATGAAAAATTTTTAATGTGGCTCAGCTTTATTCATGAAACTGCATAACTAACGTTTTCTGACCGAGAAAAGTCGTTTTAGAGCATTTCTGAGCAAGCCTTCTTTTCATAAGCCGAGATGCATAAAACCGCTATTAGTGATCCCAGAAGGCCTTAACTGAGCGTTTTATGCATTCAGGCTCTGACTAAATTTCACATGCATAAAACTTCTAACACATCAAGAAGTGTATTTCTGAATTGCAAATAACATTTCTTTCATGCATATGAAAAAATTTTAATGTGCCTCAGCTTTATTCATGAAACTGCATAACTAACGTTTTCTGACCGAGAAAAGTCGTTTTAGAGCATTTCTGAGCAAGCCTTCTTTTCATAAGCCGAGATGCATAAAACCGCTATTAGTGATCCCAGAAGGCCTTAACTGAGCGTTTTATGCATTCAGGCTCTGACTAAATTTCACATGCATAAAACTTCTAACACATCAAGAAGTGTATTTCTGAATTGCAAATAACATTTCTTTCATGCATATGAAAAATTTTTAATGTGCCTCAGCTTTATTCATGAAACTGCATAACTAACGTTTTCTGACCGAGAAAAGTCGTTTTAGAGCATTTCTGAGCAAGCCTTCTTTTCATAAGCCGAGATGCATAAAACCGCTATTAGTGATCCCAGAAGGCCTTAACTGAGCGTTTTATGCATTCAGGCTCTGACTAAATTTCACATGCATAAAACTTCTAACACATCAAGAAGTGTATTTCTGAATTGCAAATAACATTTCTTTCATGCATATGAAAAATTTTTAATGTGCCTCAGCTTTATTCATGAAACTGCATAACTAACGTTTTCTGACCGAGAAAAGTCGTTTTAGAGCATTTCTGAGCAAGCCTTCTTTTCATAAGCCGAGATGCATAAAACCGCTATTAGTGATCCCAGAAGGCCTTAACTGAGCGTTTTATGCATTCAGGCTCTGACTAAATTTCACATGCATAAAACTTCTAACACATCAAGAAGTGTATTTCTGAATTGCAAATAACATTTCTTTCATGCATATGAAAAATTTTTAATGTGCCTCAGCTTTATTCATGAAACTGCATAACTAACGTTTTCTGACCGAGAAAAGTCGTTTTAGAGCATTTCTGAGCAAGCCTTCTTTTCATAAGCCGAGATGCATAAAACCGCTATTAGTGATCCCAGAAGGCCTTAACTGAGCGTTTTATGCATTCAGGCTCTGACTAAATTTCACATGCATAAAACTTCTAACACATCAAGAAGTGTATTTCTGAATTGCAAATAACATTTCTTTCATGCATATGAAAAATTTTTAATGTGGCTCAGCTTTATTCATGAAACTGCATAACTAACGTTTTCTGACCGAGAAAAGTCGTTTTAGAGCATTTCTGAGCAAGCCTCTTTTCATAAGCCGAGATGCATAAAACCGCTATTAGTGATCCCAGAAGGCCTTAACTGAGCGTTTTATGCATTCAGGCTCTGACTAAATTTCACATGCATAAAACTTCTAACACATCAAGAAGTGTATTTCTGAATTGCAAATAACATTTCTTTCATGCATATGAAAAATTTTTAATGTGGCCTCAGCTTTATTCATGAAACTGCATAACTAACGTTTTCTGACCGAGAAAAGTCGTTTTAGAGCATTTCTGAGCAAGCCTTCTTTTCATAAGCCGAGATGCATAAAACCGCTATTAGTGATCCCAGAAGGCCTTAACTGAGCGTTTTATGCATTCAGGCTCTGACTAAATTTCACATGCATAAAACTTCTAACACATCAAGAAGTGTATTTCTGAATTGCAAATAACATTTCTTTCATGCATATGAAAAAATTTTTAATGTGCCTCAGCTTTATTCATGAAACTGCATAACTAACGTTTTCTGACCGAGAAAAGTCGTTTTAGAGCATTTCTGAGCAAGCCTTCTTTTCATAAGCCGAGATGCATAAAACCGCTATTAGTGATCCCAGAAGGCCTTAACTGAGCGTTTTATGCATTCAGGCTCTGACTAAATTTCACATGCATAAAACTTCTAACACATCAAGAAGTGTATTTCTGCATTGCAAATAACATTTCTTTCATGCATATGAAAAATTTTTAATGTGCCTCAGCTTTATTCATGAAACTGCATAACTAACGTTTTCTGACCGAGAAAAGTCGTTTTAGAGCATTTCTGAGCAAGCCTTCTTTTCATAAGCCGAGATGCATAAAACCGCTATTAGTGATCCCAGAAGGCCTTAACTGAGCGTTTTATGCATTCAGGCTCTGACTAAATTTCACATGCATAAAACTTCTAACACATCAAGAAGTGTATTTCTGAATTGCAAATAACATTTCTTTCATGCATATGAAAAATTTTTAATGTGCCTCAGCTTTATTCATGAAACTGCATAACTAACGTTTTCTGACCGAGAAAAGTCGTTTTAGAGCATTTCTGAGCAAGCCTTCTTTTCATAAGCCGAGATGCATAAAACCGCTATTAGTGATCCCAGAAGGCCTTAACTGAGCGTTTTATGCATTCAGGCTCTGACTAAATTTCACATGCATAAAACTTCTAACACATCAAGAAGTGTATTTCTGAATTGCAAATAACATTTCTTTCATGCATATGAAAAATTTTTAATGTGCCTCAGCTTTATTCATGAAACTGCATAACTAACGTTTTCTGACCGAGAAAAGTCGTTTTAGAGCATTTCTGAGCAAGCCTTCTTTTCATAAGCCGAGATGCATAAAACCGCTATTAGTGATCCCAGAAGGCCTTAACTGAGCGTTTTATGCATTCAGGCTCTGACTAAATTTCACATGCATAAAACTTCTAACACATCAAGAAGTGTATTTCTGCATTGCAAATAACATTTCTTTCATGCATATGAAAAATTTTTAATGTGCCTCAGCTTTATTCATGAAACTGCATAACTAACGTTTTCTGACCGAGAAAAGTCGTTTTAGAGCATTTCTGAGCAAGCCTTCTTTTCATAAGCCGAGATGCATAAAACCGCTATTAGTGATCCCAGAAGGCCTTAACTGAGCGTTTTATGCATTCAGGCTCTGACTAAATTTCACATGCATAAAACTTCTAACACATCAAGAAGTGTATTTCTGAATTGCAAATAACATTTCTTTCATGCATATGAAAAATTTTTAATGTGGCCTCAGCTTTATTCATGAAACTGCATAACTAACGTTTTCTGACCGAGAAAAGTCGTTTTAGAGCATTTCTGAGCAAGCCTTCTTTTCATAAGCCGAGATGCATAAAACCGCTATTAGTGATCCCAGAAGGCCTTAACTGAGCGTTTTATGCATTCAGGCTCTGACTAAATTTCACATGCATAAAACTTCTAACACATCAAGAAGTGTATTTCTGAATTGCAAATAACATTTCTTTCATGCATATGAAAAATTTTTAATGTGCCTCAGCTTTATTCATGAAACTGCATAACTAACGTTTTCTGACCGAGAAAAGTCGTTTTAGAGCATTTCTGAGCAAGCCTTCTTTTCATAAGCCGAGATGCATAAAACCGCTATTAGTGATCCCAGAAGGCCTTAACTGAGCGTTTTATGCATTCAGGCTCTGACTAAATTTCACATGCATAAAACTTCTAACACATCAAGAAGTGTATTTCTGAATTGCAAATAACATTTCTTTCATGCATATGAAAAATTTTTAATGTGCCTCAGCTTTATTCATGAAACTGCATAACTAACGTTTTCTGACCGAGAAAAGTCGTTTTAGAGCATTTCTGAGCAAGCCTTCTTTTCATAAGCCGAGATGCATAAAACCGCTATTAGTGATCCCAGAAGGCCTTAACTGAGCGTTTTATGCATTCAGGCTCTGACTAAATTTCCCATGCATAAAACTTCTAACACATCAAGAAGTGTATTTCTGAATTGCAAATAACATTTCTTTCATGCATATGAAAAATTTTTAATGTGCCTCAGCTTTATTCATGAAACTGCATAACTAACGTTTTCTGACCGAGAAAAGTCGTTTTAGAGCATTTCTGAGCAAGCCTTCTTTTCATAAGCCGAGATGCATAAAACCGCTATTAGTGATCCCAGAAGGCCTTAACTGAGCGTTTTATGCATTCAGGCTCTGACTAAATTTCACATGCATAAAACTTCTAACACATCAAGAAGTGTATTTCTGAATTGCAAATAACATTTCTTTCATGCATATGAAAAATTTTTAATGTGCCTCAGCTTTATTCATGAAACTGCATAACTAACGTTTTCTGACCGAGAAAAGTCGTTTTAGAGCATTTCTGAGCAAGCCTTCTTTTCATAAGCCGAGATGCATAAAACCGCTATTAGTGATCCCAGAAGGCCTTAACTGAGCGTTTTATGCATTCAGGCTCTGACTAAATTTCACATGCATAAAACTTCTAACACATCAAGAAGTGTATTTCTGAATTGCAAATAACATTTCTTTCATGCATATGAAAAAATTTTTAATGTGCCTCAGCTTTATTCATGAAACTGCATAACTAACGTTTTCTGACCGAGAAAAGTCGTTTTAGAGCATTTCTGAGCAAGCCTTCTTTTCATAAGCCGAGATGCATAAAACCGCTATTAGTGATCCCAGAAGGCCTTAACTGAGCGTTTTATGCATTCAGGCTCTGACTAAATTTCACATGCATAAAACTTCTAACACATCAAGAAGTGTATTTCTGAATTGCAAATAACATTTCTTTCATGCATATGAAAAATTTTTAATGTGCCTCAGCTTTATTCATGAAACTGCATAACTAACGTTTTCTGACCGAGAAAAGTCGTTTTAGAGCATTTCTGAGCAAGCCTTCTTTTCATAAGCCGAGATGCATAAAACCGCTATTAGTGATCCCAGAAGGCCTTAACTGAGCGTTTTATGCATTCAGGCTCTGACTAAATTTCACATGCATAAAACTTCTAACACATCAAGAAGTGTATTTCTGAATTGCAAATAACATTTCTTTCATGCATATGAAAAATTTTTAATGTGCCTCAGCTTTATTCATGAAACTGCATAACTAACGTTTTCTGACCGAGAAAAGTCGTTTTAGAGCATTTCTGAGCAAGCCTTCTTTTCATAAGCCGAGATGCATAAAACCGCTATTAGTGATCCCAGAAGGCCTTAACTGAGCGTTTTATGCATTCAGGCTCTGACTAAATTTCACATGCATAAAACTTCTAACACATCAAGAAGTGTATTTCTGAATTGCAAATAACATTTCTTTCATGCATATGAAAAAATTTTAATGTGCCTCAGCTTTATTCATGAAACTGCATAACTAACGTTTTCTGACCGAGAAAAGTCGTTTTAGAGCATTTCTGAGCAAGCCTTCTTTTCATAAGCCGAGATGCATAAAACCGCTATTAGTGATCCCAGAAGGCCTTAACTGAGCGTTTTATGCATTCAGGCTCTGACTAAATTTCACATGCATAAAACTTCTAACACATCAAGAAGTGTATTTCTGAATTGCAAATAACATTTCTTTCATGCATATGAAAAAATTTTTAATGTGCCTCAGCTTTATTCATGAAACTGCATAACTAACGTTTTCTGACCGAGAAAAGTCGTTTTAGAGCATTTCTGAGCAAGCCTTCTTTTCATAAGCCGAGATGCATAAAACCGCTATTAGTGATCCCAGAAGGCCTTAACTGAGCGTTTTATGCATTCAGGCTCTGACTAAATTTCACATGCATAAAACTTCTAACACATCAAGAAGTGTATTTCTGAATTGCAAATAACATTTCTTTCATGCATATGAAAAATTTTTAATGTGGCCTCAGCTTTATTCATGAAACTGCATAACTAACGTTTTCTGACCGAGAAAAGTCGTTTTAGAGCATTTCTGAGCAAGCCTTCTTTTCATAAGCCGAGATGCATAAAACCGCTATTAGTGATCCCAGAAGGCCTTAACTGAGCGTTTTATGCATTCAGGCTCTGACTAAATTTCACATGCATAAAACTTCTAACACATCAAGAAGTGTATTTCTGAATTGCAAATAACATTTCTTTCATGCATATGAAAAAATTTTAATGTGCCTCAGCTTTATTCATGAAACTGCATAACTAACGTTTTCTGACCGAGAAAAGTCGTTTTAGAGCATTTCTGAGCAAGCCTTCTTTTCATAAGCCGAGATGCATAAAACCGCTATTAGTGATCCCAGAAGGCCTTAACTGAGCGTTTTATGCATTCAGGCTCTGACTAAATTTCCCATGCATAAAACTTCTAACACATCAAGAAGTGTATTTCTGAATTGCAAATAACATTTCTTTCATGCATATGAAAAATTTTTAATGTGCCTCAGCTTTATTCATGAAACTGCATAACTAACGTTTTCTGACCGAGAAAAGTCGTTTTAGAGCATTTCTGAGCAAGCCTTCTTTTCATAAGCCGAGATGCATAAAACCGCTATTAGTGATCCCAGAAGGCCTTAACTGAGCGTTTTATGCATTCAGGCTCTGACTAAATTTCACATGCATAAAACTTCTAACACATCAAGAAGTGTATTTCTGAATTGCAAATAACATTTCTTTCATGCATATGAAAAAATTTTAATGTGCCTCAGCTTTATTCATGAAACTGCATAACTAACGTTTTCTGACCGAGAAAAGTCGTTTTAGAGCATTTCTGAGCAAGCCTTCTTTTCATAAGCCGAGATGCATAAAACCGCTATTAGTGATCCCAGAAGGCCTTAACTGAGCGTTTTATGCATTCAGGCTCTGACTAAATTTCACATGCATAAAACTTCTAACACATCAAGAAGTGTATTTCTGAATTGCAAATAACATTTCTTTCATGCATATGAAAAAATTTTAATGTGCCTCAGCTTTATTCATGAAACTGCATAACTAACGTTTTCTGACCGAGAAAAGTCGTTTTAGAGCATTTCTGAGCAAGCCTTCTTTTCATAAGCCGAGATGCATAAAACCGCTATTAGTGATCCCAGAAGGCCTTAACTGAGCGTTTTATGCATTCAGGCTCTGACTAAATTTCACATGCATAAAACTTCTAACACATCAAGAAGTGTATTTCTGAATTGCAAATAACATTTCTTTCATGCATATGAAAAATTTTTAATGTGCCTCAGCTTTATTCATGAAACTGCATAACTAACGTTTTCTGACCGAGAAAAGTCGTTTTAGAGCATTTCTGAGCAAGCCTTCTTTTCATAAGCCGAGATGCATAAAACCGCTATTAGTGATCCCAGAAGGCCTTAACTGAGCGTTTTATGCATTCAGGCTCTGACTAAATTTCACATGCATAAAACTTCTAACACATCAAGAAGTGTATTTCTGAATTGCAAATAACATTTCTTTCATGCATATGAAAAAATTTTAATGTGCCTCAGCTTTATTCATGAAACTGCATAACTAACGTTTTCTGACCGAGAAAAGTCGTTTTAGAGCATTTCTGAGCAAGCCTTCTTTTCATAAGCCGAGATGCATAAAACCGCTATTAGTGATCCCAGAAGGCCTTAACTGAGCGTTTTATGCATTCAGGCTCTGACTAAATTTCACATGCATAAAACTTCTAACACATCAAGAAGTGTATTTCTGAATTGCAAATAACATTTCTTTCATGCATATGAAAAAATTTTAATGTGCCTCAGCTTTATTCATGAAACTGCATAACTAACGTTTTCTGACCGAGAAAAGTCGTTTTAGAGCATTTCTGAGCAAGCCTTCTTTTCATAAGCCGAGATGCATAAAACCGCTATTAGTGATCCCAGAAGGCCTTAACTGAGCGTTTTATGCATTCAGGCTCTGACTAAATTTCACATGCATAAAACTTCTAACACATCAAGAAGTGTATTTCTGAATTGCAAATAACATTTCTTTCATGCATATGAAAAAATTTTAATGTGCCTCAGCTTTATTCATGAAACTGCATAACTAACGTTTTCTGACCGAGAAAAGTCGTTTTAGAGCATTTCTGAGCAAGCCTTCTTTTCATAAGCCGAGATGCATAAAACCGCTATTAGTGATCCCAGAAGGCCTTAACTGAGCGTTTTATGCATTCAGGCTCTGACTAAATTTCACATGCATAAAACTTCTAACACATCAAGAAGTGTATTTCTGAATTGCAAATAACATTTCTTTCATGCATATGAAAAATTTTTAATGTGCCTCAGCTTTATTCATGAAACTGCATAACTAACGTTTTCTGACCGAGAAAAGTCGTTTTAGAGCATTTCTGAGCAAGCCTTCTTTTCATAAGCCGAGATGCATAAAACCGCTATTAGTGATCCCAGAAGGCCTTAACTGAGCGTTTTATGCATTCAGGCTCTGACTAAATTTCACATGCATAAAACTTCTAACACATCAAGAAGTGTATTTCTGAATTGCAAATAACATTTCTTTCATGCATATGAAAAAATTTTTAATGTGCCTCAGCTTTATTCATGAAACTGCATAACTAACGTTTTCTGACCGAGAAAAGTCGTTTTAGAGCATTTCTGAGCAAGCCTTCTTTTCATAAGCCGAGATGCATAAAACCGCTATTAGTGATCCCAGAAGGCCTTAACTGAGCGTTTTATGCATTCAGGCTCTGACTAAATTTCCCATGCATAAAACTTCTAACACATCAAGAAGTGTATTTCTGAATTGCAAATAACATTTCTTTCATGCATATGAAAAATTTTTAATGTGCCTCAGCTTTATTCATGAAACTGCATAACTAACGTTTTCTGACCGAGAAAAGTCGTTTTAGAGCATTTCTGAGCAAGCCTTCTTTTCATAAGCCGAGATGCATAAAACCGCTATTAGTGATCCCAGAAGGCCTTAACTGAGCGTTTTATGCATTCAGGCTCTGACTAAATTTCACATGCATAAAACTTCTAACACATCAAGAAGTGTATTTCTGAATTGCAAATAACATTTCTTTCATGCATATGAAAAATTTTTAATGTGCCTCAGCTTTATTCATGAAACTGCATAACTAACGTTTTCTGACCGAGAAAAGTCGTTTTAGAGCATTTCTGAGCAAGCCTTCTTTTCATAAGCCGAGATGCATAAAACCGCTATTAGTGATCCCAGAAGGCCTTAACTGAGCGTTTTATGCATTCAGGCTCTGACTAAATTTCACATGCATAAAACTTCTAACACATCAAGAAGTGTATTTCTGAATTGCAAATAACATTTCTTTCATGCATATGAAAAAATTTTTAATGTGCCTCAGCTTTATTCATGAAACTGCATAACTAACGTTTTCTGACCGAGAAAAGTCGTTTTAGAGCATTTCTGAGCAAGCCTTCTTTTCATAAGCCGAGATGCATAAAACCGCTATTAGTGATCCCAGAAGGCCTTAACTGAGCGTTTTATGCATTCAGGCTCTGACTAAATTTCACATGCATAAAACTTCTAACACATCAAGAAGTGTATTTCTGAATTGCAAATAACATTTCTTTCATGCATATGAAAAAATTTTAATGTGCCTCAGCTTTATTCATGAAACTGCATAACTAACGTTTTCTGACCGAGAAAAGTCGTTTTAGAGCATTTCTGAGCAAGCCTTCTTTTCATAAGCCGAGATGCATAAAACCGCTATTAGTGATCCCAGAAGGCCTTAACTGAGCGTTTTATGCATTCAGGCTCTGACTAAATTTCACATGCATAAAACTTCTAACACATCAAGAAGTGTATTTCTGAATTGCAAATAACATTTCTTTCATGCATATGAAAAAATTTTTAATGTGCCTCAGCTTTATTCATGAAACTGCATAACTAACGTTTTCTGACCGAGAAAAGTCGTTTTAGAGCATTTCTGAGCAAGCCTTCTTTTCATAAGCCGAGATGCATAAAACCGCTATTAGTGATCCCAGAAGGCCTTAACTGAGCGTTTTATGCATTCAGGCTCTGACTAAATTTCACATGCATAAAACTTCTAACACATCAAGAAGTGTATTTCTGAATTGCAAATAACATTTCTTTCATGCATATGAAAAATTTTTAATGTGCCTCAGCTTTATTCATGAAACTGCATAACTAACGTTTTCTGACCGAGAAAAGTCGTTTTAGAGCATTTCTGAGCAAGCCTTCTTTTCATAAGCCGAGATGCATAAAACCGCTATTAGTGATCCCAGAAGGCCTTAACTGAGCGTTTTATGCATTCAGGCTCTGACTAAATTTCACATGCATAAAACTTCTAACACATCAAGAAGTGTATTTCTGAATTGCAAATAACATTTCTTTCATGCATATGAAAAATTTTTAATGTGCCTCAGCTTTATTCATGAAACTGCATAACTAACGTTTTCTGACCGAGAAAAGTCGTTTTAGAGCATTTCTGAGCAAGCCTTCTTTTCATAAGCCGAGATGCATAAAACCGCTATTAGTGATCCCAGAAGGCCTTAACTGAGCGTTTTATGCATTCAGGCTCTGACTAAATTTCACATGCATAAAACTTCTAACACATCAAGAAGTGTATTTCTGAATTGCAAATAACATTTCTTTCATGCATATGAAAAAATTTTAATGTGCCTCAGCTTTATTCATGAAACTGCATAACTAACGTTTTCTGACCGAGAAAAGTCGTTTTAGAGCATTTCTGAGCAAGCCTTCTTTTCATAAGCCGAGATGCATAAAACCGCTATTAGTGATCCCAGAAGGCCTTAACTGAGCGTTTTATGCATTCAGGCTCTGACTAAATTTCACATGCATAAAACTTCTAACACATCAAGAAGTGTATTTCTGAATTGCAAATAACATTTCTTTCATGCATATGAAAAATTTTTAATGTGCCTCAGCTTTATTCATGAAACTGCATAACTAACGTTTTCTGACCGAGAAAAGTCGTTTTAGAGCATTTCTGAGCAAGCCTTCTTTTCATAAGCCGAGATGCATAAAACCGCTATTAGTGATCCCAGAAGGCCTTAACTGAGCGTTTTATGCATTCAGGCTCTGACTAAATTTCACATGCATAAAACTTCTAACACATCAAGAAGTGTATTTCTGAATTGCAAATAACATTTCTTTCATGCATATGAAAAAATTTTAATGTGCCTCAGCTTTATTCATGAAACTGCATAACTAACGTTTTCTGACCGAGAAAAGTCGTTTTAGAGCATTTCTGAGCAAGCCTTCTTTTCATAAGCCGAGATGCATAAAACCGCTATTAGTGATCCCAGAAGGCCTTAACTGAGCGTTTTATGCATTCAGGCTCTGACTAAATTTCACATGCATAAAACTTCTAACACATCAAGAAGTGTATTTCTGAATTGCAAATAACATTTCTTTCATGCATATGAAAAATTTTTAATGTGCCTCAGCTTTATTCATGAAACTGCATAACTAACGTTTTCTGACCGAGAAAAGTCGTTTTAGAGCATTTCTGAGCAAGCCTTCTTTTCATAAGCCGAGATGCATAAAACCGCTATTAGTGATCCCAGAAGGCCTTAACTGAGCGTTTTATGCATTCAGGCTCTGACTAAATTTCCCATGCATAAAACTTCTAACACATCAAGAAGTGTATTTCTGAATTGCAAATAACATTTCTTTCATGCATATGAAAAATTTTTAATGTGCCTCAGCTTTATTCATGAAACTGCATAACTAACGTTTTCTGACCGAGAAAAGTCGTTTTAGAGCATTTCTGAGCAAGCCTTCTTTTCATAAGCCGAGATGCATAAAACCGCTATTAGTGATCCCAGAAGGCCTTAACTGAGCGTTTTATGCATTCAGGCTCTGACTAAATTTCACATGCATAAAACTTCTAACACATCAAGAAGTGTATTTCTGAATTGCAAATAACATTTCTTTCATGCATATGAAAAATTTTTAATGTGCCTCAGCTTTATTCATGAAACTGCATAACTAACGTTTTCTGACCGAGAAAAGTCGTTTTAGAGCATTTCTGAGCAAGCCTTCTTTTCATAAGCCGAGATGCATAAAACCGCTATTAGTGATCCCAGAAGGCCTTAACTGAGCGTTTTATGCATTCAGGCTCTGACTAAATTTCACATGCATAAAACTTCTAACACATCAAGAAGTGTATTTCTGAATTGCAAATAACATTTCTTTCATGCATATGAAAAAATTTTAATGTGCCTCAGCTTTATTCATGAAACTGCATAACTAACGTTTTCTGACCGAGAAAAGTCGTTTTAGAGCATTTCTGAGCAAGCCTTCTTTTCATAAGCCGAGATGCATAAAACCGCTATTAGTGATCCCAGAAGGCCTTAACTGAGCGTTTTATGCATTCAGGCTCTGACTAAATTTCACATGCATAAAACTTCTAACACATCAAGAAGTGTATTTCTGAATTGCAAATAACATTTCTTTCATGCATATGAAAAAATTTTAATGTGCCTCAGCTTTATTCATGAAACTGCATAACTAACGTTTTCTGACCGAGAAAAGTCGTTTTAGAGCATTTCTGAGCAAGCCTTCTTTTCATAAGCCGAGATGCATAAAACCGCTATTAGTGATCCCAGAAGGCCTTAACTGAGCGTTTTATGCATTCAGGCTCTGACTAAATTTCACATGCATAAAACTTCTAACACATCAAGAAGTGTATTTCTGAATTGCAAATAACATTTCTTTCATGCATATGAAAAATTTTTAATGTGCCTCAGCTTTATTCATGAAACTGCATAACTAACGTTTTCTGACCGAGAAAAGTCGTTTTAGAGCATTTCTGAGCAAGCCTTCTTTTCATAAGCCGAGATGCATAAAACCGCTATTAGTGATCCCAGAAGGCCTTAACTGAGCGTTTTATGCATTCAGGCTCTGACTAAATTTCACATGCATAAAACTTCTAACACATCAAGAAGTGTATTTCTGAATTGCAAATAACATTTCTTTCATGCATATGAAAAATTTTTAATGTGCCTCAGCTTTATTCATGAAACTGCATAACTAACGTTTTCTGACCGAGAAAAGTCGTTTTAGAGCATTTCTGAGCAAGCCTTCTTTTCATAAGCCGAGATGCATAAAACCGCTATTAGTGATCCCAGAAGGCCTTAACTGAGCGTTTTATGCATTCAGGCTCTGACTAAATTTCACATGCATAAAACTTCTAACACATCAAGAAGTGTATTTCTGAATTGCAAATAACATTTCTTTCATGCATATGAAAAATTTTTAATGTGCCTCAGCTTTATTCATGAAACTGCATAACTAACGTTTTCTGACCGAGAAAAGTCGTTTTAGAGCATTTCTGAGCAAGCCTTCTTTTCATAAGCCGAGATGCATAAAACCGCTATTAGTGATCCCAGAAGGCCTTAACTGAGCGTTTTATGCATTCAGGCTCTGACTAAATTTCACATGCATAAAACTTCTAACACATCAAGAAGTGTATTTCTGAATTGCAAATAACATTTCTTTCATGCATATGAAAAATTTTTAATGTGCCTCAGCTTTATTCATGAAACTGCATAACTAACGTTTTCTGACCGAGAAAAGTCGTTTTAGAGCATTTCTGAGCAAGCCTTCTTTTCATAAGCCGAGATGCATAAAACCGCTATTAGTGATCCCAGAAGGCCTTAACTGAGCGTTTTATGCATTCAGGCTCTGACTAAATTTCACATGCATAAAACTTCTAACACATCAAGAAGTGTATTTCTGAATTGCAAATAACATTTCTTTCATGCATATGAAAAAATTTTAATGTGCCTCAGCTTTATTCATGAAACTGCATAACTAACGTTTTCTGACCGAGAAAAGTCGTTTTAGAGCATTTCTGAGCAAGCCTTCTTTTCATAAGCCGAGATGCATAAAACCGCTATTAGTGATCCCAGAAGGCCTTAACTGAGCGTTTTATGCATTCAGGCTCTGACTAAATTTCACATGCATAAAACTTCTAACACATCAAGAAGTGTATTTCTGAATTGCAAATAACATTTCTTTCATGCATATGAAAAATTTTTAATGTGCCTCAGCTTTATTCATGAAACTGCATAACTAACGTTTTCTGACCGAGAAAAGTCGTTTTAGAGCATTTCTGAGCAAGCCTTCTTTTCATAAGCCGAGATGCATAAAACCGCTATTAGTGATCCCAGAAGGCCTTAACTGAGCGTTTTATGCATTCAGGCTCTGACTAAATTTCACATGCATAAAACTTCTAACACATCAAGAAGTGTATTTCTGAATTGCAAATAACATTTCTTTCATGCATATGAAAAAATTTTAATGTGCCTCAGCTTTATTCATGAAACTGCATAACTAACGTTTTCTGACCGAGAAAAGTCGTTTTAGAGCATTTCTGAGCAAGCCTTCTTTTCATAAGCCGAGATGCATAAAACCGCTATTAGTGATCCCAGAAGGCCTTAACTGAGCGTTTTATGCATTCAGGCTCTGACTAAATTTCACATGCATAAAACTTCTAACACATCAAGAAGTGTATTTCTGAATTGCAAATAACATTTCTTTCATGCATATGAAAAATTTTTAATGTGCCTCAGCTTTATTCATGAAACTGCATAACTAACGTTTTCTGACCGAGAAAAGTCGTTTTAGAGCATTTCTGAGCAAGCCTTCTTTTCATAAGCCGAGATGCATAAAACCGCTATTAGTGATCCCAGAAGGCCTTAACTGAGCGTTTTATGCATTCAGGCTCTGACTAAATTTCACATGCATAAAACTTCTAACACATCAAGAAGTGTATTTCTGAATTGCAAATAACATTTCTTTCATGCATATGAAAAAATTTTAATGTGCCTCAGCTTTATTCATGAAACTGCATAACTAACGTTTTCTGACCGAGAAAAGTCGTTTTAGAGCATTTCTGAGCAAGCCTTCTTTTCATAAGCCGAGATGCATAAAACCGCTATTAGTGATCCCAGAAGGCCTTAACTGAGCGTTTTATGCATTCAGGCTCTGACTAAATTTCACATGCATAAAACTTCTAACACATCAAGAAGTGTATTTCTGAATTGCAAATAACATTTCTTTCATGCATATGAAAAATTTTTAATGTGCCTCAGCTTTATTCATGAAACTGCATAACTAACGTTTTCTGACCGAGAAAAGTCGTTTTAGAGCATTTCTGAGCAAGCCTTCTTTTCATAAGCCGAGATGCATAAAACCGCTATTAGTGATCCCAGAAGGCCTTAACTGAGCGTTTTATGCATTCAGGCTCTGACTAAATTTCCCATGCATAAAACTTCTAACACATCAAGAAGTGTATTTCTGAATTGCAAATAACATTTCTTTCATGCATATGAAAAATTTTTAATGTGCCTCAGCTTTATTCATGAAACTGCATAACTAACGTTTTCTGACCGAGAAAAGTCGTTTTAGAGCATTTCTGAGCAAGCCTTCTTTTCATAAGCCGAGATGCATAAAACCGCTATTAGTGATCCCAGAAGGCCTTAACTGAGCGTTTTATGCATTCAGGCTCTGACTAAATTTCACATGCATAAAACTTCTAACACATCAAGAAGTGTATTTCTGAATTGCAAATAACATTTCTTTCATGCATATGAAAAATTTTTAATGTGCCTCAGCTTTATTCATGAAACTGCATAACTAACGTTTTCTGACCGAGAAAAGTCGTTTTAGAGCATTTCTGAGCAAGCCTTCTTTTCATAAGCCGAGATGCATAAAACCGCTATTAGTGATCCCAGAAGGCCTTAACTGAGCGTTTTATGCATTCAGGCTCTGACTAAATTTCACATGCATAAAACTTCTAACACATCAAGAAGTGTATTTCTGAATTGCAAATAACATTTCTTTCATGCATATGAAAAATTTTTAATGTGCCTCAGCTTTATTCATGAAACTGCATAACTAACGTTTTCTGACCGAGAAAAGTCGTTTTAGAGCATTTCTGAGCAAGCCTTCTTTTCATAAGCCGAGATGCATAAAACCGCTATTAGTGATCCCAGAAGGCCTTAACTGAGCGTTTTATGCATTCAGGCTCTGACTAAATTTCACATGCATAAAACTTCTAACACATCAAGAAGTGTATTTCTGAATTGCAAATAACATTTCTTTCATGCATATGAAAAATTTTTAATGTGCCTCAGCTTTATTCATGAAACTGCATAACTAACGTTTTCTGACCGAGAAAAGTCGTTTTAGAGCATTTCTGAGCAAGCCTTCTTTTCATAAGCCGAGATGCATAAAACCGCTATTAGTGATCCCAGAAGGCCTTAACTGAGCGTTTTATGCATTCAGGCTCTGACTAAATTTCACATGCATAAAACTTCTAACACATCAAGAAGTGTATTTCTGAATTGCAAATAACATTTCTTTCATGCATATGAAAAAATTTTAATGTGCCTCAGCTTTATTCATGAAACTGCATAACTAACGTTTTCTGACCGAGAAAAGTCGTTTTAGAGCATTTCTGAGCAAGCCTTCTTTTCATAAGCCGAGATGCATAAAACCGCTATTAGTGATCCCAGAAGGCCTTAACTGAGCGTTTTATGCATTCAGGCTCTGACTAAATTTCACATGCATAAAACTTCTAACACATCAAGAAGTGTATTTCTGAATTGCAAATAACATTTCTTTCATGCATATGAAAAATTTTTAATGTGCCTCAGCTTTATTCATGAAACTGCATAACTAACGTTTTCTGACCGAGAAAAGTCGTTTTAGAGCATTTCTGAGCAAGCCTTCTTTTCATAAGCCGAGATGCATAAAACCGCTATTAGTGATCCCAGAAGGCCTTAACTGAGCGTTTTATGCATTCAGGCTCTGACTAAATTTCACATGCATAAAACTTCTAACACATCAAGAAGTGTATTTCTGAATTGCAAATAACATTTCTTTCATGCATATGAAAAATTTTTAATGTGCCTCAGCTTTATTCATGAAACTGCATAACTAACGTTTTCTGACCGAGAAAAGTCGTTTTAGAGCATTTCTGAGCAAGCCTTCTTTTCATAAGCCGAGATGCATAAAACCGCTATTAGTGATCCCAGAAGGCCTTAACTGAGCGTTTTATGCATTCAGGCTCTGACTAAATTTCACATGCATAAAACTTCTAACACATCAAGAAGTGTATTTCTGAATTGCAAATAACATTTCTTTCATGCATATGAAAAATTTTTAATGTGCCTCAGCTTTATTCATGAAACTGCATAACTAACGTTTTCTGACCGAGAAAAGTCGTTTTAGAGCATTTCTGAGCAAGCCTTCTTTTCATAAGCCGAGATGCATAAAACCGCTATTAGTGATCCCAGAAGGCCTTAACTGAGCGTTTTATGCATTCAGGCTCTGACTAAATTTCACATGCATAAAACTTCTAACACATCAAGAAGTGTATTTCTGAATTGCAAATAACATTTCTTTCATGCATATGAAAAATTTTTAATGTGCCTCAGCTTTATTCATGAAACTGCATAACTAACGTTTTCTGACCGAGAAAAGTCGTTTTAGAGCATTTCTGAGCAAGCCTTCTTTTCATAAGCCGAGATGCATAAAACCGCTATTAGTGATCCCAGAAGGCCTTAACTGAGCGTTTTATGCATTCAGGCTCTGACTAAATTTCACATGCATAAAACTTCTAACACATCAAGAAGTGTATTTCTGAATTGCAAATAACATTTCTTTCATGCATATGAAAAATTTTTAATGTGCCTCAGCTTTATTCATGAAACTGCATAACTAACGTTTTCTGACCGAGAAAAGTCGTTTTAGAGCATTTCTGAGCAAGCCTTCTTTTCATAAGCCGAGATGCATAAAACCGCTATTAGTGATCCCAGAAGGCCTTAACTGAGCGTTTTATGCATTCAGGCTCTGACTAAATTTCACATGCATAAAACTTCTAACACATCAAGAAGTGTATTTCTGAATTGCAAATAACATTTCTTTCATGCATATGAAAAATTTTTAATGTGCCTCAGCTTTATTCATGAAACTGCATAACTAACGTTTTCTGACCGAGAAAAGTCGTTTTAGAGCATTTCTGAGCAAGCCTTCTTTTCATAAGCCGAGATGCATAAAACCGCTATTAGTGATCCCAGAAGGCCTTAACTGAGCGTTTTATGCATTCAGGCTCTGACTAAATTTCACATGCATAAAACTTCTAACACATCAAGAAGTGTATTTCTGAATTGCAAATAACATTTCTTTCATGCATATGAAAAATTTTTAATGTGCCTCAGCTTTATTCATGAAACTGCATAACTAACGTTTTCTGACCGAGAAAAGTCGTTTTAGAGCATTTCTGAGCAAGCCTTCTTTTCATAAGCCGAGATGCATAAAACCGCTATTAGTGATCCCAGAAGGCCTTAACTGAGCGTTTTATGCATTCAGGCTCTGACTAAATTTCACATGCATAAAACTTCTAACACATCAAGAAGTGTATTTCTGAATTGCAAATAACATTTCTTTCATGCATATGAAAAATTTTTAATGTGCCTCAGCTTTATTCATGAAACTGCATAACTAACGTTTTCTGACCGAGAAAAGTCGTTTTAGAGCATTTCTGAGCAAGCCTTCTTTTCATAAGCCGAGATGCATAAAACCGCTATTAGTGATCCCAGAAGGCCTTAACTGAGCGTTTTATGCATTCAGGCTCTGACTAAATTTCACATGCATAAAACTTCTAACACATCAAGAAGTGTATTTCTGAATTGCAAATAACATTTCTTTCATGCATATGAAAAATTTTTAATGTGCCTCAGCTTTATTCATGAAACTGCATAACTAACGTTTTCTGACCGAGAAAAGTCGTTTTAGAGCATTTCTGAGCAAGCCTTCTTTTCATAAGCCGAGATGCATAAAACCGCTATTAGTGATCCCAGAAGGCCTTAACTGAGCGTTTTATGCATTCAGGCTCTGACTAAATTTCACATGCATAAAACTTCTAACACATCAAGAAGTGTATTTCTGAATTGCAAATAACATTTCTTTCATGCATATGAAAAATTTTTAATGTGCCTCAGCTTTATTCATGAAACTGCATAACTAACGTTTTCTGACCGAGAAAAGTCGTTTTAGAGCATTTCTGAGCAAGCCTTCTTTTCATAAGCCGAGATGCATAAAACCGCTATTAGTGATCCCAGAAGGCCTTAACTGAGCGTTTTATGCATTCAGGCTCTGACTAAATTTCACATGCATAAAACTTCTAACACATCAAGAAGTGTATTTCTGAATTGCAAATAACATTTCTTTCATGCATATGAAAAATTTTTAATGTGCCTCAGCTTTATTCATGAAACTGCATAACTAACGTTTTCTGACCGAGAAAAGTCGTTTTAGAGCATTTCTGAGCAAGCCTTCTTTTCATAAGCCGAGATGCATAAAACCGCTATTAGTGATCCCAGAAGGCCTTAACTGAGCGTTTTATGCATTCAGGCTCTGACTAAATTTCACATGCATAAAACTTCTAACACATCAAGAAGTGTATTTCTGAATTGCAAATAACATTTCTTTCATGCATATGAAAAATTTTTAATGTGCCTCAGCTTTATTCATGAAACTGCATAACTAACGTTTTCTGACCGAGAAAAGTCGTTTTAGAGCATTTCTGAGCAAGCCTTCTTTTCATAAGCCGAGATGCATAAAACCGCTATTAGTGATCCCAGAAGGCCTTAACTGAGCGTTTTATGCATTCAGGCTCTGACTAAATTTCACATGCATAAAACTTCTAACACATCAAGAAGTGTATTTCTGAATTGCAAATAACATTTCTTTCATGCATATGAAAAATTTTTAATGTGCCTCAGCTTTATTCATGAAACTGCATAACTAACGTTTTCTGACCGAGAAAAGTCGTTTTAGAGCATTTCTGAGCAAGCCTTCTTTTCATAAGCCGAGATGCATAAAACCGCTATTAGTGATCCCAGAAGGCCTTAACTGAGCGTTTTATGCATTCAGGCTCTGACTAAATTTCACATGCATAAAACTTCTAACACATCAAGAAGTGTATTTCTGAATTGCAAATAACATTTCTTTCATGCATATGAAAAATTTTTAATGTGCCTCAGCTTTATTCATGAAACTGCATAACTAACGTTTTCTGACCGAGAAAAGTCGTTTTAGAGCATTTCTGAGCAAGCCTTCTTTTCATAAGCCGAGATGCATAAAACCGCTATTAGTGATCCCAGAAGGCCTTAACTGAGCGTTTTATGCATTCAGGCTCTGACTAAATTTCACATGCATAAAACTTCTAACACATCAAGAAGTGTATTTCTGAATTGCAAATAACATTTCTTTCATGCATATGAAAAATTTTTAATGTGCCTCAGCTTTATTCATGAAACTGCATAACTAACGTTTTCTGACCGAGAAAAGTCGTTTTAGAGCATTTCTGAGCAAGCCTTCTTTTCATAAGCCGAGATGCATAAAACCGCTATTAGTGATCCCAGAAGGCCTTAACTGAGCGTTTTATGCATTCAGGCTCTGACTAAATTTCACATGCATAAAACTTCTAACACATCAAGAAGTGTATTTCTGAATTGCAAATAACATTTCTTTCATGCATATGAAAAATTTTTAATGTGCCTCAGCTTTATTCATGAAACTGCATAACTAACGTTTTCTGACCGAGAAAAGTCGTTTTAGAGCATTTCTGAGCAAGCCTTCTTTTCATAAGCCGAGATGCATAAAACCGCTATTAGTGATCCCAGAAGGCCTTAACTGAGCGTTTTATGCATTCAGGCTCTGACTAAATTTCACATGCATAAAACTTCTAACACATCAAGAAGTGTATTTCTGAATTGCAAATAACATTTCTTTCATGCATATGAAAAATTTTTAATGTGCCTCAGCTTTATTCATGAAACTGCATAACTAACGTTTTCTGACCGAGAAAAGTCGTTTTAGAGCATTTCTGAGCAAGCCTTCTTTTCATAAGCCGAGATGCATAAAACCGCTATTAGTGATCCCAGAAGGCCTTAACTGAGCGTTTTATGCATTCAGGCTCTGACTAAATTTCACATGCATAAAACTTCTAACACATCAAGAAGTGTATTTCTGAATTGCAAATAACATTTCTTTCATGCATATGAAAAATTTTTAATGTGCCTCAGCTTTATTCATGAAACTGCATAACTAACGTTTTCTGACCGAGAAAAGTCGTTTTAGAGCATTTCTGAGCAAGCCTTCTTTTCATAAGCCGAGATGCATAAAACCGCTATTAGTGATCCCAGAAGGCCTTAACTGAGCGTTTTATGCATTCAGGCTCTGACTAAATTTCACATGCATAAAACTTCTAACACATCAAGAAGTGTATTTCTGAATTGCAAATAACATTTCTTTCATGCATATGAAAAATTTTTAATGTGCCTCAGCTTTATTCATGAAACTGCATAACTAACGTTTTCTGACCGAGAAAAGTCGTTTTAGAGCATTTCTGAGCAAGCCTTCTTTTCATAAGCCGAGATGCATAAAACCGCTATTAGTGATCCCAGAAGGCCTTAACTGAGCGTTTTATGCATTCAGGCTCTGACTAAATTTCACATGCATAAAACTTCTAACACATCAAGAAGTGTATTTCTGAATTGCAAATAACATTTCTTTCATGCATATGAAAAATTTTTAATGTGCCTCAGCTTTATTCATGAAACTGCATAACTAACGTTTTCTGACCGAGAAAAGTCGTTTTAGAGCATTTCTGAGCAAGCCTTCTTTTCATAAGCCGAGATGCATAAAACCGCTATTAGTGATCCCAGAAGGCCTTAACTGAGCGTTTTATGCATTCAGGCTCTGACTAAATTTCACATGCATAAAACTTCTAACACATCAAGAAGTGTATTTCTGAATTGCAAATAACATTTCTTTCATGCATATGAAAAATTTTTAATGTGCCTCAGCTTTATTCATGAAACTGCATAACTAACGTTTTCTGACCGAGAAAAGTCGTTTTAGAGCATTTCTGAGCAAGCCTTCTTTTCATAAGCCGAGATGCATAAAACCGCTATTAGTGATCCCAGAAGGCCTTAACTGAGCGTTTTATGCATTCAGGCTCTGACTAAATTTCACATGCATAAAACTTCTAACACATCAAGAAGTGTATTTCTGAATTGCAAATAACATTTCTTTCATGCATATGAAAAAATTTTTAATGTGCCTCAGCTTTATTCATGAAACTGCATAACTAACGTTTTCTGACCGAGAAAAGTCGTTTTAGAGCATTTCTGAGCAAGCCTTCTTTTCATAAGCCGAGATGCATAAAACCGCTATTAGTGATCCCAGAAGGCCTTAACTGAGCGTTTTATGCATTCAGGCTCTGACTAAATTTCACATGCATAAAACTTCTAACACATCAAGAAGTGTATTTCTGAATTGCAAATAACATTTCTTTCATGCATATGAAAAATTTTTAATGTGCCTCAGCTTTATTCATGAAACTGCATAACTAACGTTTTCTGACCGAGAAAAGTCGTTTTAGAGCATTTCTGAGCAAGCCTTCTTTTCATAAGCCGAGATGCATAAAACCGCTATTAGTGATCCCAGAAGGCCTTAACTGAGCGTTTTATGCATTCAGGCTCTGACTAAATTTCACATGCATAAAACTTCTAACACATCAAGAAGTGTATTTCTGAATTGCAAATAACATTTCTTTCATGCATATGAAAAATTTTTAATGTGCCTCAGCTTTATTCATGAAACTGCATAACTAACGTTTTCTGACCGAGAAAAGTCGTTTTAGAGCATTTCTGAGCAAGCCTTCTTTTCATAAGCCGAGATGCATAAAACCGCTATTAGTGATCCCAGAAGGCCTTAACTGAGCGTTTTATGCATTCAGGCTCTGACTAAATTTCACATGCATAAAACTTCTAACACATCAAGAAGTGTATTTCTGAATTGCAAATAACATTTCTTTCATGCATATGAAAAATTTTTAATGTGCCTCAGCTTTATTCATGAAACTGCATAACTAACGTTTTCTGACCGAGAAAAGTCGTTTTAGAGCATTTCTGAGCAAGCCTTCTTTTCATAAGCCGAGATGCATAAAACCGCTATTAGTGATCCCAGAAGGCCTTAACTGAGCGTTTTATGCATTCAGGCTCTGACTAAATTTCACATGCATAAAACTTCTAACACATCAAGAAGTGTATTTCTGAATTGCAAATAACATTTCTTTCATGCATATGAAAAATTTTTAATGTGCCTCAGCTTTATTCATGAAACTGCATAACTAACGTTTTCTGACCGAGAAAAGTCGTTTTAGAGCATTTCTGAGCAAGCCTTCTTTTCATAAGCCGAGATGCATAAAACCGCTATTAGTGATCCCAGAAGGCCTTAACTGAGCGTTTTATGCATTCAGGCTCTGACTAAATTTCACATGCATAAAACTTCTAACACATCAAGAAGTGTATTTCTGAATTGCAAATAACATTTCTTTCATGCATATGAAAAATTTTAATGTGCCTCAGCTTTATTCATGAAACTGCATAACTAACGTTTTCTGACCGAGAAAAGTCGTTTTAGAGCATTTCTGAGCAAGCCTTCTTTTCATAAGCCGAGATGCATAAAACCGCTATTAGTGATCCCAGAAGGCCTTAACTGAGCGTTTTATGCATTCAGGCTCTGACTAAATTTCACATGCATAAAACTTCTAACACATCAAGAAGTGTATTTCTGAATTGCAAATAACATTTCTTTCATGCATATGAAAAATTTTTAATGTGCCTCAGCTTTATTCATGAAACTGCATAACTAACGTTTTCTGACCGAGAAAAGTCGTTTTAGAGCATTTCTGAGCAAGCCTTCTTTTCATAAGCCGAGATGCATAAAACCGCTATTAGTGATCCCAGAAGGCCTTAACTGAGCGTTTTATGCATTCAGGCTCTGACTAAATTTCACATGCATAAAACTTCTAACACATCAAGAAGTGTATTTCTGAATTGCAAATAACATTTCTTTCATGCATATGAAAAATTTTTAATGTGCCTCAGCTTTATTCATGAAACTGCATAACTAACGTTTTCTGACCGAGAAAAGTCGTTTTAGAGCATTTCTGAGCAAGCCTTCTTTTCATAAGCCGAGATGCATAAAACCGCTATTAGTGATCCCAGAAGGCCTTAACTGAGCGTTTTATGCATTCAGGCTCTGACTAAATTTCACATGCATAAAACTTCTAACACATCAAGAAGTGTATTTCTGAATTGCAAATAACATTTCTTTCATGCATATGAAAAATTTTTAATGTGCCTCAGCTTTATTCATGAAACTGCATAACTAACGTTTTCTGACCGAGAAAAGTCGTTTTAGAGCATTTCTGAGCAAGCCTTCTTTTCATAAGCCGAGATGCATAAAACCGCTATTAGTGATCCCAGAAGGCCTTAACTGAGCGTTTTATGCATTCAGGCTCTGACTAAATTTCACATGCATAAAACTTCTAACACATCAAGAAGTGTATTTCTGAATTGCAAATAACATTTCTTTCATGCATATGAAAAATTTTTAATGTGCCTCAGCTTTATTCATGAAACTGCATAACTAACGTTTTCTGACCGAGAAAAGTCGTTTTAGAGCATTTCTGAGCAAGCCTTCTTTTCATAAGCCGAGATGCATAAAACCGCTATTAGTGATCCCAGAAGGCCTTAACTGAGCGTTTTATGCATTCAGGCTCTGACTAAATTTCACATGCATAAAACTTCTAACACATCAAGAAGTGTATTTCTGAATTGCAAATAACATTTCTTTCATGCATATGAAAAATTTTTAATGTGCCTCAGCTTTATTCATGAAACTGCATAACTAACGTTTTCTGACCGAGAAAAGTCGTTTTAGAGCATTTCTGAGCAAGCCTTCTTTTCATAAGCCGAGATGCATAAAACCGCTATTAGTGATCCCAGAAGGCCTTAACTGAGCGTTTTATGCATTCAGGCTCTGACTAAATTTCACATGCATAAAACTTCTAACACATCAAGAAGTGTATTTCTGAATTGCAAATAACATTTCTTTCATGCATATGAAAAATTTTTAATGTGCCTCAGCTTTATTCATGAAACTGCATAACTAACGTTTTCTGACCGAGAAAAGTCGTTTTAGAGCATTTCTGAGCAAGCCTTCTTTTCATAAGCCGAGATGCATAAAACCGCTATTAGTGATCCCAGAAGGCCTTAACTGAGCGTTTTATGCATTCAGGCTCTGACTAAATTTCACATGCATAAAACTTCTAACACATCAAGAAGTGTATTTCTGAATTGCAAATAACATTTCTTTCATGCATATGAAAAATTTTTAATGTGCCTCAGCTTTATTCATGAAACTGCATAACTAACGTTTTCTGACCGAGAAAAGTCGTTTTAGAGCATTTCTGAGCAAGCCTTCTTTTCATAAGCCGAGATGCATAAAACCGCTATTAGTGATCCCAGAAGGCCTTAACTGAGCGTTTTATGCATTCAGGCTCTGACTAAATTTCCCATGCATAAAACTTCTAACACATCAAGAAGTGTATTTCTGAATTGCAAATAACATTTCTTTCATGCATATGAAAAAATTTTAATGTGGCTCAGCTTTATTCATGAAACTGCATAACTAACGTTTTCTGACCGAGAAAAGTCGTTTTAGAGCATTTCTGAGCAAGCCTTCTTTTCATAAGCCGAGATGCATAAAACCGCTATTAGTGATCCCAGAAGGCCTTAACTGAGCGTTTTATGCATTCAGGCTCTGACTAAATTTCACATGCATAAAACTTCTAACACATCAAGAAGTGTATTTCTGAATTGCAAATAACATTTCTTTCATGCATATGAAAAATTTTTAATGTGCCTCAGCTTTATTCATGAAACTGCATAACTAACGTTTTCTGACCGAGAAAAGTCGTTTTAGAGCATTTCTGAGCAAGCCTTCTTTTCATAAGCCGAGATGCATAAAACCGCTATTAGTGATCCCAGAAGGCCTTAACTGAGCGTTTTATGCATTCAGGCTCTGACTAAATTTCACATGCATAAAACTTCTAACACATCAAGAAGTGTATTTCTGAATTGCAAATAACATTTCTTTCATGCATATGAAAAATTTTTAATGTGCCTCAGCTTTATTCATGAAACTGCATAACTAACGTTTTCTGACCGAGAAAAGTCGTTTTAGAGCATTTCTGAGCAAGCCTTCTTTCATAAGCCGAGATGCATAAAACCGCTATTAGTGATCCCAGAAGGCCTTAACTGAGCGTTTTATGCATTCAGGCTCTGACTAAATTTCCATGCATAAAACTTCTAACACATCAAGAAGTGTATTTCTGAATTGCAAATAACATTTCTTTCATGCATATGAAAAATTTTAATGTGCCTCAGCTTTATTCATGAAACTGCATAACTAACGTTTTCTGACCGAGAAAAGTCGTTTTAGAGCATTTCTGAGCAAGCCTTCTTTTCATAAGCCGAGATGCATAAAACCGCTATTAGTGATCCCAGAAGGCCTTAACTGAGCGTTTTATGCATTCAGGCTCTGACTAAATTTCACATGCATAAAACTTCTAACACATCAAGAAGTGTATTTCTGAATTGCAAATAACATTTCTTTCATGCATATGAAAAATTTTTTAATGTGCCTCAGCTTTATTCATGAAACTGCATAACTAACGTTTTCTGACCGAGAAAAGTCGTTTTAGAGCATTTCTGAGCAAGCCTTCTTTTCATAAGCCGAGATGCATAAAACCGCTATTAGTGATCCCAGAAGGCCTTAACTGAGCGTTTTATGCATTCAGGCTCTGACTAAATTTCACATGCATAAAACTTCTAACACATCAAGAAGTGTATTTCTGAATTGCAAATAACATTTCTTTCATGCATATGAAAAATTTTTAATGTGGCTCAGCTTTATTCATGAAACTGCATAACTAACGTTCCCCTTCAGGAACTCGAGCTGCATCCGAAAACGCTAGGGGAACGCCCTTGGCGGAACCACGCTCTGAATGCATGTGTAATCTAGCCAATCAAACGACGATACGTCACGGGCGGATGACGTCATCGACCAGGAAGCATAAAAGCACGTGCGAAGCTGCCGGCGTCAGCTTCTGTCTTTCAGCGGAGCGCTCTGTGTGTTGTGTCTTGTTATCCTCTGTTTTTGTGCAAGTTAGCACGCCTTTTATTTTGAGGATAATGTCTAAAAGCTTAGTCAAGAGTGGCAAGGAGAGCGGACCGCGTTTCAGGCTGTGCGTTCCCCCTTGTAAACGTTATATTACGAGTGGGGATACGCACAACATGTGCGTGGTCTGCCTGGGAACGGAGCACGCTATGTCAGCCCTTGAGGGGGCTGACTGCCCGCATTGTGAGTTGCTTCCTTTGCGGGTGCTCCGCTCCCGGAAGGCTCTCTTCGAGGAGGGAGCCTTCAGCAGCGTTCCCCAGGGTGCTGGTCCCGCTTCCGCCGAGGCGGAGCGGGCGCTACACTCTTGGGGTTCGCAGATGGATCTGCTGGAGGGAATGGAGACAGGTGACCCCCTATCTTCTTCCTTACCCGGCAGATCCGATGCCCGTTCCGAGGGTTCGGAAGCCCACACTGCGGCTACTTCCTCCCAAGGGACGGGCTCTTCTCTCCACCTGTCGTCCTCTGAGGAGGGCGACCTGGAGAGTGCGGTTGAGGAGCCACTCCCTCAATCGCCGCAGTACGAAGAGCTTTTGGAGGTGGTTACTCGTGCGGTACAGAAATTAAACATCGACTGGCCCGCCGAGGAAAAAGCTGCTCCGCAGAAGAGCAAACTTGACGAACGGTTTCTGCGGAGTAAGCCTCCACCTCCAACGAGGAGCCTTCCCTTCTTCCCCGATCTCCATACAGAGATTTCGAGATCGTGGGGAAGACCCTTTTCGGCTCGCTTGTTCATCCCCGCCTCAGACTATTACGGCAATGTGGTGGGGCTCGATGAGCGAGCCTACAAGGCGATGCCCCGGGTTGAACAGTGAAGGATTACAAATTTAAGAATCTGTTGAAAATATGCTGATCTTATGTTCTGACATAGCATCACATAAAAACTAAGGTGAATTATATTGTATTTAGCATTTAAGGTAAATACGATGTTATCAGACAAATGATTCTCTCAAGCAAAGTTTGTAGCAAGAGGTTCCTGCCAGTTCCTGTTCTCTTATTGTAAGTCAAATGAGCCAGATTACTGAGATGTTCACCTTTTGTTTGTAATGGCTCTTGGTACCTCTGCCCAGTCTTTGAGTAGTTATGATGATTGGATTAGGACTGGTGTAAATGGTGCAGGCTGCTATACCTGAATACTTCATTTGCATGCTTTGTTTGGGGTTGTCACCCGGGTGCTTTGTCTCCAGATCTAAGCACTGCCCCCTAAATGTATATAAACTACAATGTATCACTGCCTTAGTTAGACAACTTTTTGAAGACTGCAGTGCAGAGCAGCGAGTATCTGAATAAAGAAAAACTTCTGCTTCAAGATATCCAAAAACGTCTCCTGGTCTCTAAGAAAAATTTCCAACAACAGACGCTAGCCAGCTATCTGTCACCCGGCGTGGCATCGTCTTTGAAGGCTCCCACCTTACCCTCAAAGCCTCTTAGAACTACATCAGCGCTTGTGGGTAAGGGGTACGCGGCAGCAGGTCAAGCCAGGGCATGCCTACACACCATGTCTGTGCTCCAGGCATATCAAGCTGATCTGCTGAAGGGGCTAGCTGAGGGCGAGAAGGTAGATCTGGAGGAACTGCAAAGAACAGCAGATCTAGCTCTCCGTGCCACTATGGCAGCCATGGTGGCGGCGGAGAGACATCTATGGTTGACCCTGTCCGACATGAAGGAGAAGGACAGGGTCTTCCTCCTGGACGCCCCGCTTCAGCCTTCTGGCCTGTTTGGCGATGCAGTAGATTCTGTCGTCAGCAGGTACCAGGAGGCTCGCAAGCAGGCGGCGGCGTTCCAGAGGTTCCTCCCTCGCCGCTCTCTAGCCTCGGCGGCTGCTGGGCGTGAGCAGCCGTCACCGTGTACCAGCTCCTCGTACCTCGAAGTGCAGAAACTGAGTGTCGCGACTCGCGCTCCCCCGTCCCGGGACCGAGGCCCGCGGCACTCTAGGCCGGGGTCCTCTAAGGCGAGGCCCGACCTGAGGGTCGTGCTTCAGTCTAGGAGGCCCCCGGCCACAAAGCGGTCCTGACGCCAGGCCAGGACCGCCGAGGGCAGCCCCTACCGGGGAAGAGCGGATAGCACCGCATTACACGGTGTCCGTCTCTCCTCGGTGCCCTCGGGAGGTCAGTTTGCTGTCCCTGCCAGCGTTACAGGGCACAACGGCCTCCGACGAGCTGTCCCGGATCTCTCCGCCCGGGATCGTAGCGGAACCGGGACGCTCGTCACCCCCACGGGGGTCTCTAGAACAGTTAGTTCGGCAGTCTCCTGCCGGTCCGCCGTTACAGGGCTCCGAGCTAGCAGTTCAGCCAACACCAGAGGCCAGCCTCGAGTGGCTGGTTCCCTTGGTAGACTATTTAGCAGCATGGAAACTACTGCCAAACGTGTCTGCATGGGTCCTGCGCACCGTAGAAAATGGCTACGCTATTCAGTTCGGCGCTCCGCCGCCGCCTTTCGACGGGGTCTTTCCCACTCTGGTGGGCCCCGAGCAGGCTCTGGTCATGGAGCAAGAAGTAGAGACCCTTCTGAGGAAGGAGGCCATCGAGGTGGTCCCTCCTCAACACAGGGAATCCGGGTTCTACAGCCGGTACTTCATTGTTCCAAAGAAGGATGGAGGGCTGCGGCCCATCATAGATCTCCGCCACCTCAATCGATCAGTTATGAAACTGAAGTTCAAGATGCTTACGGTCAAGCAAGTTGTGTCACAAATCAGGTCCGAGGACTGGTTTGTGACGATAGATCTGAAAGACGCCTACTTTCATGTCTCCATCCTTCCTCAACACAGGAAGTTCCTGAGGTTCGCTTTCAGGGGCGAAGCTTACCAGTATCGGGTTCTTCCTTTCGGCCTAGCACTCTCACCCCGCACGTTTACGAAATGCGTAGATGCTGCCCTGGTCCCTCTTCGGCTCCAGGGCATTCGCATACTGAACTACATCGACGACTGGCTGAGAGTGCTGGGGGGCGGTCATGAGTGGCCGCTCCGCCAGAGGTCTGTGGAGTGGTCGCCATCTCAGCTGGCACATCAACTGCCTCGAGATGCTGGCCGTATGTCAAGCTTTGAAGTACTTTCTCCCAGACCTGAGAGATCGCCATGTGCTGGTGTGCACCGACAGCACAGCGGTGGTCTACTACATCAACCACCAGGGAGGTCTGCGTTCGCACCCCTTGTACAAGCTGGCGCACCAGATCCTTGTGTGGTCCCAGGACAAACTCCTCTCATTGCGAGCAGTTCACATTCCTGGGCATCTGCATGTGGGAGCAGACGTCCTGTCGAGGCAGGGGCTGAGGCCCGGGGAATGGATGCTTCACCCCGAGGTGGTGAAGCAGATATGGGAGATCTTTGGCCCAGCCCAAGTGGATCTCTTTGCCATGAGGGAGAACACGCAATGTCCCCTCTGGTTCTCTCTAGTTCATCCAGCTCCCCTGGGGCTGGATGCCATGGTACAGACGTGGCCGATGCTTCGTCTGTACTCCTTTCCCCCGATCGCTCTGCTCCCGGGAGTTCTGGAGAGAGTACGCCGGGACGAGGTCAGCCTACTATTAGTAGCCCCGTTCTGGGTGTGGCCTCTGAGGGGGCACAGCTCATAGCTTCCGGTCTCTCAACTGAGGTTGTTGAGACCATCCTCCAGTCCAGAGCTCCCTCAACGAGGAAACTGTACGCCCTGAAGTGGAAGCTGTTCACTTCATGGTGTGGAGAACGCCAGCAAGACCCAGCTAACTGCCCAGTTGGTACAGTACTGGAGTTTTTGCAGGCCCGCTTCTCCACAGGGTTAGCCACTCCACCCTGAAGGTTTACATGGCGGCAATCTCGGCCTACCACGCCCCTCTTGGTGGCATGCTAGTGGGTAAGGACCCCCTGGTAGTACGTTTCCTCCGCGGTGTGCTGAGGCTGAGGCCTCCGACACGACCCCTTGTCCCTACTTGGGACCTGGCTGTGGTGCTTGAGGCTCTCTGTAGGCCGCCATTCGAGTCTATAGAAGAGATACCTGTTCGATTCCTCACTATTAAGACAGCGCTGCTGCTAGCTCTTACCTCCCTCAAGCGGGTTGGGGACCTGCAGGCCCTTTCGGTGGCCCCTTCTCATTTAGAGTTTGCTCCTGGTATGACCAAAGCTTTCCTGTACCCCAGGCCGGGGTACGTCCCTAAGGTCCCCACCAACACACCACAGCCGGTCGTGCTCCAGGCTTTCTGTCCTCCTCCCTTTCGGGAGCCCGACCAGCAGAAGCTAAATTGTATGTGTCCTGTACGTGCCTTGGATGCCTATGTCCACAGAGCTGCCCTGTGGCGAAAGTCAGAACAGCTGTTCGTCTGTTACGGCCCCGCTAAGAAGGGGTATCCTGCTTCTAAGGAAACTCTGAGTAGATGGATTGTAGATGCCATATCTACTGCCTACGAGCCCTCTGACCTCCCCTCGCCGATGGGGGTCAAGGCTCACTCTACCCGCGCTATGGCTGCTTCCAAAGCTCTCATGGCAGGTGTCCCAATACAGGACATCTGCAACGCTGCAGGATGGTCCACGCCCCATACCTTTGTAAGGTTCTACAACCTAGATGTCCGAGCCACTCCCGGCTCTTCTGTTCTCCTGCCCTAGCACAACCACTAGGCAGGGATTTGGAAGTCTGGGGGCGTGGGCATCTCGTTCCCATAGCGTTTTCGGACGCAGCTCGAGTTCCTGAAGGGGAACGTCCCAGGTTACGTATGTAACCATGGTTCCCCGAGGGAACGAGACGCTGCGTCTCGATCTATCCTTCCGGCATCCCTGCGGGGCGCTCGCTTCATCCCCAGAAGCTGACGCCGGCAGCTTTGCACGTGCTTTTATGCTTCCTGGTCGATGACGTCATCCGCCCGTGACGTATCGTCGTTTGATTGGCTAGATTACACATGCATTCAGAGCGTGGTTCCGCCAAAGGCGTTCCCATAGCGTTTTCGGACGCAGCGTCTCGTTCCCTTGGGGAACCATGGTTACATACGTAACCTGGGACGTTTTCTGACTGAGAAAAGTCGTTTTAGAACATTTCTGAGCAAGCCTTCTTTTCATAAGCCGAGATGCATAAAACCGCTATTAGTGATCCCAGAAGGCCTTAACTGAGCGTTTTATGCATTCAGGCTCTGACTAAATTTCACATGCATAAAACTTCTAACACATCAAGAAGTGTATTTTTGAATTGCAAATAACATTTCTTTCATGCATATGAAAATTTTTTAATGTGGCTCAGCTTTATTCATGAAACTGCATAACTAACGTTTTCTGACTGAGAAAAGACGTTTTAGAGCATTTCTGAGCAAGCCTTCTTTTCATAAGCCGAGATGCATAAAACCGCTATTAGTGATCCCAGAAGGCCTTAACTGAGCGTTTTATGCATTCAGGCTCTGACTAAATTTCACATGCATAAAACTTCTAACACATCAAGAAGTGTATTTCTGAATTGCAAATAACATTTCTTTCATGCATATGAAAATTTTTTAATGTGGCTCAGCTTTATTCATGAAACTGCATAACTAACGTTTTCTGACTGAGAAAAGTCGTTTTAGAGCATTTCTGAGCAAGCCTTCTTTTCATAAGCCGAGATGCATAAAACCGCTATTAGTGATCCCAGAAGGCCTTAACTGAGCGTTTTATGCATTCAGGCTCTGACTAAATTTCACATGCATAAAACTTCTAACACATCAAGAAGTGTATTTCTGAATTGCAAATAACATTTCTTTCATGCATATGAAAAATTTTTAATGTGGCTCAGCTTTATTCATGAAACTGCATAACTAACGTTTTCTGACTGAGAAAAGTCGTTTTAGAGCATTTCTGAGCAAGCCTTCTTTTCATAAGCCGAGATGCATAAAACCGCTATTAGTGATCCCAGAAGGCCTTAACTGAGCGTTTTATGCATTCAGGCTCTGACTAAATTTCACATGCATAAAACTTCTAACACATCAAGAAGTGTATTTCTGAATTGCAAATAACATTTCTTTCATGCATATGAAAAATTTTTAATGTGGCTCAGCTTTATTTATGAAACTGCATAACTAACGTTTTCTGATGGAGAAAAGTCGTTTTAGAGCATTTCTGAGCAAGCCTTCTTTTCATAAGCCGAGATGCATAAAACCGCTATTAGTGATCCCAGAAGGCCTTAACTGAGCGTTTTATGCATTCAGGCTCTGACTAAATTTCACATGCATAAAACTTCTAACACATCAAGAAGTGTATTTCTGAATTGCAAATAACATTTCTTTCATGCATATGAAAATTTTTTAATGTGGCTCAGCTTTATTCATGAAACTGCATAACTAACGTTTTCTGACTGAGAAAAGTCGTTTTAGAGCATTTCTGAGCAAGCCTTCTTTTCATAAGCCGAGATGCATAAAACCGCTATTAGTGATCCCAGAAGGCCTTAACTGAGCGTTTTATGCATTCAGGCTCTGACTAAATTTCCATGCATAAAACTTCTAACACATCAAGAAGTGTATTTCTGAATTGCAAATAACATTTCTTTCATGCATATGAAAAATTTTTAATGTGGCTCAGCTTTATTCATGAAACTGCATAACTAACGTTTTCTGACTGAGAAAAGTCGTTTTAGAGCATTTCTGAGCAAGCCTTCTTTTCATAAGCCGAGATGCATAAAACCGCTATTAGTGATCCCAGAAGGCCTTAACTGAGTGTTTTATGCATTCAGGCTCTGACTAAATTTCACATGCATAAAACTTCTAACACATCAAGAAGTGTATTTCTGAATTGCAAATAACATTTCTTTCATGCATATGAAAAATTTTTAATGTGGCTCAGCTTTATTCATGAAACTGCATAACTAACGTTTTCTGACCGAGAAAAGTGGTTTTAGCGCATTTCTGAGCAAGCCTACATTTCATAAGCCGAGATGCATAAAACCGCTATTAGTGATCCCAGAAGGCCTTAACTGAGCGTTTTATGCATTCAGGCTCTAACTAAATTTCACATGCATAAAACTTCTAACACATCAAGAAGTGTATTTCTGAATTGCAAATAACATTTCTTTCATGCATATGAAAATTTTTTAATGTGGCTCAGCTTTATTCATGAAACTGCATAACTAACGTTTTCTGACTGAGAAAAGTCGTTTTAGAGCATTTCTGAGCAAGCCTTCTTTTCATAAGCCGAGATGCATAAAACCGCTATTAGTGATCCCAGAAGGCCTTAACTGAGCGTTTTATGCATTCAGGCTCTGACTAAATTTCTCATGCATAAAACTTCTAACACATCAAGAAGTGTATTTCTGAATTGCAAATAACATTTCTTTCATGCATATGAAAAATTTTTTAATGTGGCTCAGCTTTATTCATGAAACTGCATAACTAACGTTTTCTGACTGAGAAACGTCGTTTTAGAGCATTTCTGAGCAAGCCTTCTTTTCATAAGCCGAGATGCATAAAACCGTTATTAGTGATCCCAGAAGGCCTTAACTAAGCGTTTTATGCATTCAGGCTCCAACTAAATTTCACATGCATAAAACTTCTAACACATCAAGAAGTGTATTTCTGAATTGCAAATAACATTTCTTTCATGCATATGAAAAATTTTAATGTGGCTCAGCTTTATTCATGAAACTGCATAACTAGCTAACATCTCGGCTTATGAAAAGAAGGCTTGCTCAGAAATGCTCTAAAACGACTTTTCTCAGTCAGAAAACGTTAGTTATGCAGTTTTATGAATAAGCTGAGCAACATTAAAAAATTTTCATATGCATGAAAGAAATGTTATTTGCAATGCAGAAATACACTTCTTGATGTGTTAGAAGTTTTATGCATGTGAAATTTAGTTAGAGCCTGAATGCATAAAACGCTTAGTTAAGGCCTTCTGGGATCACTAATAGCGGTTTTATGCATCTCGGCTTATGAAAAGAAGGCTTGCTCAGAAATGCTCTAAAACAACTTTTCTCAGTCAGAAAATGCTAGTTCATGCAGTTTCATGAATAAAGCTGACCCACATTAAAAATGTTTCACATTCATGAAAGGAATGTTATTTGCAATGCAGAAAGATCTGTTAAAAGTTTTATGCATATCAAATTTAGTTAGGGCCTCAGTGTATGAAACGCTTAGTTTTGAGATTCTGTGAACACTAACAGCGGTTTCATGCATCCAAGCTTATGAAAAGAGAAGATGCTCAGAAACGTTCTTAAACGTCTTTTCTCAGCCAGGTTATGAATAAATGAATTTTATGACTTTTATGAATAAAGCTGACCCACATTAAAATGTTTCATATTCAAGAAAGAAATCTTATTTGCAATGCAGAAAGATATTTCTTGATTTGTTAGAAGTTTTATGCATATCAAATTTAGTTAGGGCCTCAGTGCATGAAACACTTTCATGCATCCAATCTTATGAAAAGAGTCCATGCTCAGACACGCTTTAAAACGTTTTTTGTCTTTTCTTGTGTTTACTTGCATCACAAGTTCATCAGAGAGCAAATTGTGTCTTAGTAAGTGAGAAAGTGTTTAGAGTTTTGCAAAAAAGAGTACATGAGATCAGAACAGTGTCTAAACTGCCTAAACTTGTTTAAGGTTTTGCAGAAAGAGTGAGTCATCTGACAAATTGGTTTAGGCTTCTGGGAACTTGATTTGAAGAATGGGGTTTAGTGTTTTAGCAATTGTGAAAAACTGTAAATGATCTGCTTCTACAGCAAGCATTCTTATTTGCTTTCATCATCTATATGACACCTTATAGACAGAGACAAGTAATTGTCCACATGTAGGTTTGGGAAATAAAAAGTCTGCTTGTCCTTCTCTCTAGCTAAATGTTAAACAGTGAGCTTATGCCATTTCAGGCTGGTATTAAGTGAGGTAAATTCCCAAGGCTAGGTGCCACTAGTCTTGGGACAAGTTGAAAATGTTGTAAATGTTGTTTTTTGTTGTTTTTATCTGGTACAGCCAATCACATTCAGAAAACTGATCCTCCCATCAATGCTCCTGACAGTAACTGTGAGGTGACCTTTGCTCCAGAGACTGTTGGTGTGTACTTATTTGTGTAGATTACATTTTGAAAATTTGCCAGAATACTGGCCTTTTCATTGCCAAAGGCACTCCATGCAGTACACTTTAATATATGTGTTGTTTTTAAAATATTCCATACTATTTTAACAGAGTGTTTTCTGCAAGATCTCCAGCACTCACTGAATGATACCTCAGATGATGAGGCATCACCTTTTGGAACCCCAAAAGATCCTCTCCTAGCTTCCTCAAACTGGAGCACATAACAGAGTCTCTTTTCAGAGAGGTGAAGGGGAGAGAGACCCCGTCTGGTGAACACTGCTGCGGGACAAGAAAATGTGGCAACACACATCTGCCAACTGTGTAGGAGCAATCCTGCTGCTGTCCGGTGTTGTGACTGTCGACCTTTTTCTGTGCTGAATGTGATGTCAGGATGCACACCAGACATGTTCTCCATAACCGAAATGCCATGACGGCTGGTTATGTACCAGCCATTGCCTCCAACAACTTTTGTTGTAGATAAGGCTCTTTCCCATTGTGGTAAGTTCTGGTTTATGACAGTACAACATAAATATCATTCTGAGAATCGCTAGGCCTCATAAACTTTACTATTTAAATAATGCCTTTTTGTCTTGTATTGTTTGATATTGAATTTATGAGGACACCGCTTTGAAGCTGTGCATTAAACATAAAACATTTTCTTGTTTTTGTAATATCTGTGATTGCTTGCCATTGCAGACCACAAAAGCTCTGCAAAGGCAGTTGCAAAACCTAGAGTCCATGAAAGTTGAACTGGCAGTGACAGAGAGCCAATTAGAAGACTGGGTCAGTGATGTAAAGGAGTGGGCAGACGGTGAGGAAATGACTCGTTTTTATATATTTCCAGAAACAACCCCAAATTATGTTGATGCTTTGGCCAACAGAATTGAGGTGCTGGGCAAGTGTCAAGAGGCGTTCCCAGCATCTCTATAAAGATACAGAAGGCAATAAAGGTTGTGCAGGATCCTCCGCAAAATCAGGGAGGAGAAGGGGATTCGGACATCACTTGTAGAGACATACAACAGAATGGTTCCAAACACAGAAACTCTGTGCTTGGAAACCGTTTTGTCTGGTAAGAGAGCTTGGCCATGGCAGCTGCCACACAGTGGTATGTGCACTAGTTTTTTGACAATTCTTATACATACACATTTATACACATTTACACACATTTATACACTTATACACATTACCCACAATGCCTCAAATGTCTATTTGCAACCCCGTATGTTTTTCTCATGCATTCTAGACTCTCGATCTAAGGAAAAAAAAGATAGGCATTCGACATCATCATGTCAGTAAGGCGACTTCAGGAGGAGCAGAAGATTCTTGTTGCAGAGATGGACCATCATTGGACATATCTTTCAACTCGTGCTTGTTTGACACTGCAAAGTATGTATTTGTAATATATGGTACAAACATAAGCAAAAGCATAGGCAGCCCATACACATACACAACAATGATGACTGTTTCTAAAGTTTCTAAAGGAGCCCTAATGTTATTTTGTTCTTTTTTTCAAGATTCGCAATGTGGCCTAAATGAAGAGGGTCTGAAAGGCCTGCAGAGCATCATCCACAAAAAGTAATGTAAAATCAGAGATATAAGGGTGCAAGCTAGAGACTGTAATCTGACTGTTATCTGCAGAGAACACCAACTTCTTAAACAAATCGTCAGCTGATGACTATGACAGTGACTTTGAAATTTCTGATGACGAACTGTAATAAACAAAAAAAAAAAAAACTGTGACCCATTTTTTTCTTGACAGTGACCTTGACCTTAACCCTGAATCTAAAGAGTGTAATAAAATCTGCTTTTCATCACCTTATGAATACAACCAGAGCGTAGTCTCTTTTTTCACATACATAGAAATGTATGCATACATGCCTCTACAACCAGTCAGTGGTGAAATTTAAGTGCATTATTGTAAGGCTAAATAAAGTATAGATTTGAGGTACTGCTTTCAAATCTGAAATTTGTTTTTTTCATGACACTTTTTAGTTGTACTAGACTGCAGTTTTTACTGAACTTTACAGCACATGAAGAGCTTATATGATTTAAGCAGTATAACTTACTGCTTACAAGTACAGCCAAAACAAGTAGTCAACTGGCAAAAAAAAAAAAAAAAAAAAAAAATATATATATATATATATATATGTGCCAACTAATTTGTTGATCATAAGTTGATTAAGTTTGTTGATCATTTTAATGCAAAAACATTTTATGGTTCCATTTGTAGTTGCTTGATTCCTATGTATTTTTAATAATTTAAAAGTTTAAACTGTTCACAACATTTGTAATGGTATATTTTGGGTAATGTGTAATTTCTCATTATTCTCATAATTCTTACAAACCAAACAATCAGTTGAGTAATAGAGAAAATAATTAGCAGATTAACTTGTATTGAAAATAATCATTAGATACAGTTGTCTACAAAATAGTTCAAAATGAGCTACACCTTAACCAACTACAAGACTAAATAATCATGTATTTTACGAGTGAAAATAATTGAACAAAATATGATTCACAGGGGAAATTGAATTTTAGGTCTTCAGTTGTTGTTTTTTTTATTTTTTTTATTTTTTTTCTTCAGAAAAACAACTGTGGCCACATGCCTGTGTCCTAGTGTAGGGTGCTGTATAACAATTGGAACTTGTTTAGAGACATGGAATAAACAGATTATAAGGACATACTGTAGACAAGCAAGACAAAGAAAACCATTATGATAATGAGGAATCATTATTTTCCAACACTAATAAAAGTTCACCCATTGTCATTTTGCTAAAGGTAAAAAAAAAAAAGAAAAAAAAGAAAAGAAAAAAAAGAAAGAAAGAATGAAAGATATACAGAAGTAATAAATATGTTGCCTGGACATGTTACTTTAAAATATTTGTGTACAATTTTAAATGTTCAGGCATAAATGTGACAACACATTTTATTGTCTATGGTAAAGAGAGTATCTGTACAAGTTTGTATGCCCTTTCACCTACAGGGGACCAGTAGAGCCTCCTGATAGAGGGGAAAATGTAAATTTCAAATGGCTGTAACTAAGTCCAATTAGCATATTAAAGAGAAAATCAACATGACAATACTTATGCTATGTTTAATAAATCATGTTGGGAATAGTTTTCTCACATATACAGAAAGTTTTTTTTAAAGAAGTGTTTTAAAAAATGTTCTTTAAATATGTTCTTTAAATGTTCTTAAAATACCAAATTTCAACCTGGCTCTAAAATATATAATAAAGGTTTGCACAATAAACATAGTTGATATCCCTTTGTTCATTGAATATGGTATTTACTTCATTTAATTACTAAAAGATTCTTAAACTACATTATCCGTAAGTATTTGTCACTCTGTTGATGGGACGGGCAAACATGGTGCTGTAAATTGTAGTTCATTTAAGTGTGTACTTACGCTGTAAGGTTAGGGTTGGGATCTCGGTAAATGGGTAATTTCTTGCAACACAGCAATATCTCATTGTTCAGTGACAGTATTACTGAAGTCACAATTACAGTAAAACAGTTTGCAACATGAAGCACCTTGTATTTTTGCCTAAAAGTTAGTCCAGTTAGTACAGTTGTCAAAATCCACACCACACTTGTCCAAATATGGTAATTACGGGATCTTCCGGCTGAATGTGGGTTATAACAGAATGCATATAGGCATTAGGACCCACGGTGAATGTGATTTCACCAAGTACAACATGTTCCTGGATCAACATCCTTGTTGATCCTGGAACAACATTTCAATAAAACAATCAGAATTGAGGAATAGCTTTTTAGGAAATGTCAGTTTTCAGGCTTACAATCAGAGTTAATGCTTCTACAACCTTGTTAATCAGCTATCATTTCCCTCTGATTTTAAGAATAAATTATGGTTAGGGTTAGGTTTAGGGCTAGAGATTGGGTTAAGTCTATATTTTTGGACAGTAATGTGGATCCAGGATCAACAAAAGATGTTGATCCAGGAACATGTCTTACCTGGCAAAATCACAGTGACCTAGGAGCCACATAGACCACAGGGTGAGCACCCCCTGCTGGCCTCACTAACACCTCTTCCAACAGCAACCTAGTTCCCCGAAGGGAACTCGAGCTGCGTCTACAAACGCTTTGGGGAATGCCTTCAGCGTGAATACGCTCTGAATCACATGTGTAATCAGTCCAATAGAGAAGCGAGACGTCATAGGCGGGTGACGTCACGGACCAGGAAGCTTTAAAAGCACGTGCGCTGGAACCGGCATTCAGCTTCATTCATTCAGCGAAGCGCTCTGTGTGTGTCCGTGTCGTGTCTGTTTTTCGGTACTAGTTCGTACCACTTTATTTTGAGGCACGATGTCAAAAAAGTCTCACAAGCAGAAGCATATTGAGAAAGTTAAAAGTGAGCCACGTTACAGACAGTGTGTTCCTCCCTGCTCGCGTTTTATTCCGAGAGGGGATACACACAGTCTGTGCGTGGTTTGCTTGGGAGCGGATCACGCAGAGTCGGCTCTCGAGGGAGCCGACTGCCCGCACTGCGAGCGGTTTTCCCTGCGTGCACTCCGCTCCCGGAGGGCTCTCTTCGAGGAGGGAGCCTTCACCAGCGTTCCTCGCGGGTCCGGTCCCGCTTCCGCCGAGGCGGAGCGGCGGCTGCATTCGTGGGGTTCGCAGTTGGATCTGCTGGAGGGAATGGAGACGGGTGATCCCCTATCTCCTTCCTCACCCAGTAGATCCGGGGCTCGTTCCCAGGGATCGGAAGCCCGCTCTGCGGCCACTTCTCCCCAGGGAACAGCCTCGACGCTCCGGATTTCTTCCTCCGAGGAGGTTGAGTCTGAGTGCGCTGAGGTGGCCCCACAATCGCCCCAGTATGAGGAGTTGTTGGAGGTAGTTACTCGTGCGGTAGAAAAATTAAAGATCGACTGGCCCGCCAGAGAAACAGGCTGAACCGCAGCGGAGCAAATTAGACGAACGCTTCCTGCGTAATAGGCCGCCTCCTTCACACCGGAGCTTGCCGTTCTTCCCCGATCTCCACACTGAGGTGTCGAGATCGTGGGGGGAAACCATTCTCGGCCCGTCTCTTTGTCCCTGCCTCTGATTATTATGGTAATGTGGCGGGGACTTCAGAGTGCGGTTATAGAGCGATCCCTCGGGTAGAACAGACGCTTGCGAGCTATCTGTCTCCCGAAGCGGCATCGTCTCTAAAAGCTCCCGCCTTACCCTCCAAGCCGCTGCGTACAACATCAGTGCTGGTGGGTAAGGGGTACTCGGCAGCGGGTCAGGCTGGTGCTTGTCTGCACACCATGGCGGTGTTGCAGGCATATCAGGCTGACCTGCTTAAAGAGTTAGATGAGGGCGACGAGATAAGTCGGGATGACATCTCCGAACTTAGGAGAGCCGCTGATCTGTCTCTCCGCGCCACTAAAGAGACCGCCCGCGCCATCGGCCGGTCAATGGCAGCATTGGTGGCAGCGGAGAGACATCTTTGGCTGACCCTGTCTGATATGAAAGAGAAAGACAGGGTCTTCCTTCTCGACGCCCCGCTTGCGCCTTCTGGCCTGTTCGGCGACGCCGTCAATTCCGTCGTCGACAGGTACCAGGAGGCTCGTAAACAAGCGGCGGCGTTTCAGCGGTTTCTCCCTCGTCGCGTTCTAACTCTGGGTGCTGCTGGGCGGGAGCAGCACCAGCCGAGTACCAGCTCCTCATACAGGGCGGCACAAAAGCAGAGCGTCGCTTCTCGTGCTCCTCCACCAGATCCTTGTGTGGTCCCAGGGGAAACTCCTCTCGCTGAGAGCAGTTCACGTCCCTGGGCATCTCAATATGGGAGCAGACGTCCTGTCGAGGCAGGGGCCGAGGCCCGGGGAATGGATGCTTCACCCCGAGGTGGTGAAGCAGATTTGGAGAGTTTTCGGCCAGGCTCAGGTGGACCTCTTCGCTACTCAGGAGAATGCGCAATGTCCCCACTGGTTCTCTCTGACTCATCCAGCTCCACTGGGGCTGGATGCCATGGTACAGACGTGGCCGAGGCTTTGTCTGTACGCATTTCCCCCGATCGCTCTGCTCCCGGGAGTTCTGGAGAGGGTGCGCCGGGACGGGGTCCGTCTTCTTTTGGTAGCCCCGTACTGGCCGGCCCGAGCATGGTTCTCGGACCTGGTTTCCCTCCTCGACGGCTCTCCATGGGAGATTCCCGTCAGGAGGGACCTCCTCTCGCAAGCGGGAGGCACCATCCTTCACCCTCGCCCGGAGTTGTGGAAGTTGTGGGTGTGGCCTCTGAGGGGGCACACCTCGTAGCTTCCGGTCTCTCAACCGAGGTTGTTGAGACCATCCTCCAATCCAGAGCTCCCTCCACGAGGAAACTGTACGCCCTGAAGTGGAAACTTTTCACTTCATGGTGCGGACACCGCCAGCAGGACCCAGTTAACTGCCCAGTTGGTACAGTGCTGGAGTTTCTGCAGGATCGGTTCTCCGCAGGGTTAGCCCACTCCACCTTGAGGGTTTACGTGGCGGCTATTTCGGCCTACCACGCCCCACTTGGTGGCCTGTCAGTGGGCAAGGACCCCCTTGTAGTACGTTTCCTCCGCGGTGCGCTGAGGCTGAGGCCTCCAGTACGGCCTCGGGTCCCCACGTGGGACCTCGCCGTGGTGCTTGAGGCTCTCTGTAGGCCTCCTTTTGAGCCTATTGCAGAGTCCTCTGATCGTCATCTCTCGGTAAAGACAGTCCTTCTTTTGGCATTAACGTCTCTAAAGAGAGTAGGAGATCTTCAGGCCCTCTCCGTGGCCCCTTCCCATTTAGAGTTTGCCCCTGGCATGGCTAAAGCTTTCCTTTACCCCAGACCGGGGTATGTCCCGAAGGTCCCCTCTTCAGCACCACGGCCTGTCGTACTCCAGGCCTTCTGTCCTCCTCCCTTTCGGGATCCGGACCAGCAAAAGCTTAATTGTATGTGTCCAGTTCGAGCACTGGACACATACGTCCACAGAGCTGCCCTGTGGAGGAATTCCGACCAATTGTTTGTCTGTTATGGCCCCCCTAATCGGGGTCTTCCTGCCTCCAAACATACCCTTAGCCGCTGGATCGTGGATGCTATCTCTCTAGCTTACGAGCTCTCGGGCCTTCCCTCTCCCTTGGGGGTTAAGGCTCATTCTACCCGAGGCATCTCTGCCTCAAAAGCTTTTATGTCTGGTGTTCCTATGCAAGACATCTGTGATGCTGCAGGGTGGTCCACGCCCCTGACCTTTGTCAGGTTCTATGACTTAAACCTGCGAGTCGCTCCTGGCTCTTCTGTCCTTTCGGCCTAGCACACACACTAGGCAGGGACTTGGAACTATGGGGGCGTGGGCATATCGTTCCCCAAAGCGTTTGTAGACGCAGCTCGAGTTCCTGAAGGGGAATGTCTAAGGTTACGACTGTAACCCCGGTTCCCCGAAGGGAATGAGACGCTGCGTCTCGAGCCATACTTCCTGCATCCCTGCGAGCGTTCGCTTCTTCCTTAAGCTGAATGCCGGTTCCAGCGCACGTGCTTTAAAGCTTCCTGGTCCGTGACGTCACCCGCCTATGACGTCTCGCTTCTCTATTGGACTGATTACACATGTGATTCAGAGCGTATTCACGCTGAAGGCGTTCCCCAAAGCGTTTGTAGACGCAGCGTCTCGTTCCCTTCGGGGAACCGGGGTTACAGTCGTAACCTTAGACGTTTTCCCAGGAGGTCTCCCATCCAGGTACTGACCAAGCTCAGCCCTGCTTAGTTACAGTGGACAACCAGTCTTGGGCTGCAGGGTGATATGGCTGAGGCTGAAGGTCAGTTTTGAGGCTGAAAATTTTACAGTTATAGATTCCTATCTGGGGCTAACCTGATGTAGATTAGATTATTGATTAGTTAGTAATAGTGAATCTTTTTTCCAAAGCAAGGGCCTATTGATTTCCATGGTGAATCAGAGGGTAACTAAATGTGACAGCTGTATACTGTAATAAATAATAAATTATTTTGAAACGTTTCATTTCTATTATTTCTATTTCTGCTTACATATAAAATGCACACATTTTGTACTCATTCCCGAAAATTAAATTAAAATACTTAAAGAGAAATGCAGTGCCCAGCACAGTATATTTTCTCACCTAGACACTTGAAACTAAACACATGAAAATAACTTTATTATAAAACTGTATGGAAAAACTGTTTAAGTGAAATATAACAATCTACTATTAAACTTAATCTATTTTAGGCTACATGGAAACAAATATGTAAATGGGAAATGTTATAACACCAAATATATTATTGAATTTATGTTGCGGTATTTATTCATGCTTAGCATAACAGACAGTTCATGTAAACTTACCTATACTAAAACTGCACTGCACAAAAATCTTTAAAATAATGACTTAATTAATAATGCATAAACAGCATATTTGCAGCATGTCCTCTCCATGTTACACTACCAGGCTGTTATGCAGTTCATGACAAATGCAAAAGGTGTTTAAAATGGCAACTTTAAAAGAAAATACTAAAAGAGTGTATAAATTGTACAAAAACTTTAATGAAGAACAGCAAGCAAAACAAAACAACAAGAACAGTAAAACACTCAGAATTTTAGCTCTGAAAGCTGGTTGGGAAATGGAGACTCAAAAAATATTGGAACTCCCTGGCAGGCTCCCATGTGTCATCCCAAGTTTTGCCACTGTAAAGTATCATAAGTTCACATATCATTAGAACACAGAACAAAAATCATGATCATTGTTGGGTTTCATTTAGAGAGTTTACTGACATTTATTAATATTTGTTGAAATGGCATTAACCCTGGCTACTTAACTGATTAAAAAACATTTTTGGATTAGCTGGAAAGGGACTATAACTTACAGAAAATTGAATAAGTTTTAAAAATGTCAGTATGTGTTCATGTTGTTCAAGCAAATCTGGCAGTTCTACAGACTCAGGAATAAGGATAATGCAATCTTGCTCCCACTGCCATTCATCATTATTCTCCTCGTTTTCATATTCAGTACTGCTCTTCTTTTCTCACTGCCCTAATCTTCCTCATGCATTTTATCACCACTACTGTCACTGTTCTCATCTTCACTGCTCAAAAATAAGATTATTAATTTGAGTCTTTATGGATGTATTATTACATCAAAAGGTAGGGTGCTGTATAACAGTTGGAACTTGTTTAGAGACATGGAATAAGCAGATTATAGGGACATACTGTAGACAAGCAAGACAAAGAAAACCATTATGATAAGGAAGAATCGGTAACGCTTTAGATTACAACCCGCAAAGAACTACGTAATTAAACTGAATTTACGGTGTATGTTTCTGCAATTATAGTGTACCTATAAAGTACGTACATGTAGGTATAAGGGAACAACTTGTTATATTTGGGTAATAAGGGAATAACAAACCAGATATTCAACCTGCAAAAAACTACATAAATATACTGAATTTACGGTGTACGTTTCTGTAATTATAGTGTACCTATTAGAACGTATGTGTAGGTATACGGGAACAATATGTTACGTTTTGGTAATAGGGAGTAATAACCAGAAATACAACCTGCAAAGAACTGCATAAATAAACTAAAGTTACGGTGAATGTTTCGTATTTATATTGTACCTACGTGTAAGTATAAGGGAACAATAGGTTACGTTTATCACAGATATACAAATAATTTATAATGGATTCATTTAAAAAACTTAACAAAAGCTTTTTAAAATTACTGGGAAATTATACTCTTGTTCCATGTAGTTACAGGGTAATTTTGCCATCTGCGGGCTGTAAATTAAAGTGGCGATTGTTCCCCTCTTGTTCAAGGAAGTTACAGGGTACAATACCAACAGTAACAATAACAAATACAATAACAACGCGACGTAAAATGTGGTTCTACAAAATGTACATTTATTTACATTTTACAGACAATAAATGTACAATACTGACATATTTACATCATCTAAACATTTAACGTTTACGTAATATGAAATTATAACATTTCATTCTGTTCTGTGTAATTTCTGTTGCCAGCTCGTTTCCAAGAATAGGTCTACATAATGTTATCATGACTACACGTTAAACCCTTAAAATAAATAATATTTCTGCAATCGTTTAATCACTCATGTAATATTAACTTCGTTTGTGGTGGAACACAAAGGCGTTTTCTCTAACATGCTGTGACTAACAATAGAACCATAAAATACACCGAACACGCATCATAATTACAAATTAAACCATTTTATTTGTGTGCTGTAACCCAGATCTTCAGAATCCATACGATTTGCGAGGACCAGAACCAAATTCAAGGCTTTGTCCGGCGATCTTCATCTCCATCTCTAGCAGCGAGTCCAGCAGCAACAGCCGTAAACCCGTGCTAAAGTGCATTTTGCGACAGGAAAATGGGACGTTCATTGGCTCTCGCCTGCATTCGTCACAGATTACGACATGCCGTGTTTCTGGTGAGATGTGTTGGACGCGCGGGCGCCTTCGAGGAGTGGATCAAGACAATAATCTGGATAATATTTTCAGCGATTAACAGTTTAAATTCTGCTCTCATCCTACTGCACCTCAAACCTACTGTATTCCGCCAAAAAAAGACTGCGGCTGCAACGCATCGTTATTTGGAATACTTTTTTGTACGGCTGTTGACATTTTTGCAATAAATAAATGATTGTGATTGCACTTTCCTGTTTTTTATATTTTTATTACTGTTCAGTCATAGTTAACGTTAGGTTTAGAGGTAGAAGTGGGATTAGCGACTATAAAAAAAATATTAAAATACACAGATTGTGTGTTTATGTATTGCACCTACCCTGTAACTTCCTTGAACAAGAGGGGAACAATCGCCACTTTAATTTACAGCCCGCAGATGGCACAATTACCCTGTAACTACATGGAACAAGAGTATAATTTCCCAGTAATTTTAAAAAGCTTACGTATAGATACACCAAACTTACGATTTAATAAAACAGGTACCTGTTAAGTTTTTTAAATTAATCCATTATAAATTATTTTTAATTATTTGTATATCTGTTTGCTACCCAGTTATTACCCAAAGGTAACATATTACTCCCTTATACTTACACGTAGGTACAATATAAATACGAAACATACACTGTAACTTCAGTTTACTTGCGCAGTTCTTTGCAGGTTGTATATCTGGTTGTTACCCCCGAATTACCAAACGTAACATAGCCTATTGTTCTCTTATACCAACACATACGTACTAATAGGTACACTATAATTACAGAAACGTACACCGTAAATTCAGTATATTTATGTAGTTCTTTGCAGGTTCAATATCTGGTTTGTTATCCCCTTATTACCCAAATATAACATATTGTATCCTTATACCTACGTGTACGTACTTTATAGGTACACTATAATTGCAGAAACATACACCGTAAATTCAGTTTACTTACGTAGTTCTTTGCGGGTTGTAATCTAAAGCGTTACCGAAGAATCATTATTTTCCAACACTAACAAAAGTTCACTTTGTTCACGTTGTCACTTTGCTAAAGGAAAAAGAAAAAAATAAAAAATAAAAATTCTGGGCTCTTACTAATAACTAGATATCTAAATCCACACAAGGAGGTAGATCATTCTCCTATTTGTATGAAAAATAATGGAATATTCTTTCAATAATTTGAAATTCAGTCACACACTAGTTTTAGTCCAGACTACGGACCGTCGCCCATGCCCTAGCAAAACCTTGCATCAGTTTTATACAGGCTACTTCAGAGGATGATTTCCTGCCAGGATCAACTACTACATGACTAACTATCAACTACGTGTTTCTCTGCACAGGCCCAGTGCACCCGGGTGGCAATCTTCCCAGGTCTCCTTCACTCCGGTGCCGAGACACCATGGTGCAGCAGCGACGGAAGACGCAAGCTGTGTTGTCCCCAGAGAGGACCTCTCCCCCTTCACCTGCATCATTAGATACAGTTTTTTACAAAATAGTTCAAAATGAGCACCACCTCAACCACCTACAAGACTAAATAATCATGAGTTTTATGAGTGAAAATAACTGAACGAGATATGATTCACAGGGGAAATGGAATTTTAGTTCTTCAGCCCTGGGTTGAGGAAAAACAACTGTGGCCACATGCCTGTGTCGAGTCAAGTCAAGTCACCTTTATTTATATACCACTTTTAACAATACAGAATTGTGACAAAGCGGCTATACAGTATTAAACAGGAAATAGTGCATCAATAATGCAAAAGGGCAACAGTTAACACTCAATTTTCAGGTAAAGGCAGTTCATCATTGGATTCAATGATGTCATCATCTAGCTCAGTTCAGTTCAAATAGTATGCAATATTGTTTGAAGAAAAAGTGTCCCCAACTAAGCAAGCCAGAGGCGACAGCGGCAAGGAACCAAAACTCCATCGGTGACAAAATGGAGAAAAAAACCTTAGGAGAAACCAGGCTCAGTTGGGGGGCCAGTTCTCCTCTGGCCAGGCGCAGAGGACTCATCTGGTTCCTGTGGTCTTGTCCCGATGGCCATTTAGGTGATGAGGTCTTCACTGGGGAGCCGTCTCTGGGGCTCATCTAGTCGATGTGGTCTCCGCTGACATTCAGGGCTGTAGAGGTCATCTCTAGGTGCCGATCCACCGTCTGGGCTGGGTATGGACTTGATCCGGGGGACTGCAGTGACCATCTGATCTGGATACAGACTGGATCTGGTGGGTAAGGTGACCTCGGAATAAGAAACAAACAGACTAATATTAGCGTAGATGCCATTCTTCTTACGATGCACTGAGTACATCGGGTGTTATGGGAAGTGTTTCCGGTTTCGGTTGACCTAATTAATGCAGCCTAACAATCCTTTAACGGATTTGAATGACAGGAATATGTTGATGTGTTATGTGTAAGCCAGGTTAAAGAGATGGGTCTTTAATCTAGATTTAAACTGACAGAATGTGTCTGCGTCCCGAACAGTGTTGGGTAGATTGTTTCAGAGTTTGGGCGCTAGATAAGAAAATGATCTGCTGTCCGCGGTTGATTTTGATATTCTAGGCATTATCAAATTGCCAGAGTTTTGAGAACGCAGCGGACATAAGGGACTATAATGTTATAAGAGCTCACTCAGGCACTGAAGAGCTAAACCATTTAGGGCTTTCTAAGTAATTAGCAAGATTTTAAAATCTATACAATGTTTAATAGGGAGCCAGTGCAGTGTTGACGGAACCAGGCTAATATGGTCATACTTTCTGGTTCTAGTAAGAGCTCTAGCTGCTGCATTTTGGACCAGCTGGAGTTTGTTTATTAAGCGAGCAGAACAACCACCCAATAAAGCATTACAATAATCTAACCGTGAGGTCATAAACGCATGAATTAACATTTCAGCATTTGACATTGAGAGCACAGGTCATAATTTAGATATATTTTAGATATATTTTTTAGCAAATGCTAGAGTTGTGGTTTTCGAAGGAAAGACTGCCATCAAATAGCACGCCTAGGTTCCTAACTGATGACAAAGAATTGACAGAAAAGCCATTAAGTATTAGACAGTGTTTTAGGTTATTACACCCGGAGGATTTAGGTCCAATAATTAACACCTCTGTTTTTCAGAATTTAGCAGTAAGAAATTACTTGTCATCCAGTTTTTTATCTCAACTACACAATCCGTTAGTTTTTCAAATTGGTATGTTTATTAAGAAATATAGAGCTGAGTATCATCAGCATAACAGTGAAAGCTAACACCATATTTCCTGATGATATCTCCTAAGGGTAACATGTAAAGCGTAAAAAGTAATGGCCCTAATACTGAGCCTTGCGGTACTCCATACTGCACTTGTGATATGATACCTCTTCATTTACTGCCATGAATTGATGACGGTCAGATAAGTATGATTTGAACCATGCCAATGCACTACCACTAATGCCAACATAATTTTCAAGTCTGTTCAAGAGAATGTTGTGGCCAACAGTATCGAACGCAGCACTAAGATCCAGTAGCACTAACAGAGAGATACAACCACGATCGGATGATAAGAGCAGATCATTTGTAACTCTAATAAGAGCAGTCTCAGTACCATGATACGGTCTAAAACCTGACTGGAAATCCTCAGATATCATTTTTCTGTCGGAAGTTTGAAGGTTTTGGGGACATATCCTAATGACAGTGATGAATTAATAATATTCAGAAGAGGATCTATGTCATCTGGAAGCAAATCTTTTAGTAGCCTAGATGGAATAGGGTCTAGCATACAAGTTGTTGATTTAGATGATTTAACAAGTTTATACAATTCTTCCTCTCCTATAGTAGAGAATGAGTGGAATTGTTCCCCAGGAGATCTATAGCACACTATCTGATGCGATACTGTAATTGACAGCTGCATGGTGACAATTTTGTCTCTAATAGTATCTTGGAAGTAAAGTAGTTCATAAAGTCATTACTGCTATGCTGAGGGGCACAGTCAACGCCTGTTGGTTCTTTATTTTTTGTTAGCTTAGCCACTGTATTGAATAAATACCTAGGGTTATGTTTGTTTTCTTCTAAAAGAGTCGAAAAGTAATCAGATCTTGCAGTTTTTAACGCTTTTCTATACGATAGAGTACATTCACGCCAGGCGGTACGAAAAACCTCTAGTTTTGTTTTCCTCCAGCTGTGCTGCATTTTCACGGGGTCGGACTGTTTTCCTTAATCTTCCTTAGGCGCAGAGGAGCGACCGTATCTAGAGTCCTAGAAAAGAGACAGTCAATAGTTCCTGTTACATCATTAAGTTTTTTTGAGCTTTTGGACATGCTGAGGAATTCAGATAAGTCTGGAAGATTACTTAGAAAGCAATCTTTTGTAGTAGAAGTGATGGTTCTACCATACTTGTAATAAGGAGTTGAATTGACAGTTTTCGTTATTTGGAGTATACACAAGACTAGATAATGATCTGAGATATCATCACTTTGCTGCAGAATCTCAATGGCATTAACATCAATTCCATGTGACAGTATTAAGTCTAGAGTGTGATTTCAACAGTGAGTGGGACCTGTCACGTGTTGTCTAACTCCAATAGAGATTAGAATGTCTATAAATGCTGCTCCCAGTGCATCGTTTTCATTATCAACATGGATGTTAAAGTCACCTACTATTAAGACCTTATCTGTAGCCAACACTAACTCAGATAGAAAATCAGCGAATTCTTTAAGAAAATCTGTATGGTGCCCTGGTGGCCTGTATACAGTAGCAAGTACAAACGTCATGGGGGATTTATCATTAACACTTGTTTCTCTGGATAGTGTTACATAAGGCACCATTACTTCAAATGAGTTATACTTGAAGCCTGCTCTCTGAGAAACACTGAACATATTGCTATAAATTGTAGAAACACCTCCCCCTTTACCCTTTAGACGTGGTTCATGTTTATAACAGTAATCATGAGGGGTAGACTCGTTTAAGATCATGTAATCATCTGGTTTTAGCCAGGTTTCTGTCAAACAGAGCACATCTAGGTTACGATCAATGATCATATCATTTACAAAAAGCGCTTTTGTAGAAAGGGACCTGATATTCAATAAGCCAAGTTTTATCATTTGTTTCTCTGTATTATGTACATTTTTTATTTGTTGAATTGGTTTGGACATCTTTTGTATTGTCTAGCTCGGGGAATAGACACAGTCTCTATAGCATGATATCTAGGTGAAAGGGTCTCTATGTGAAATAACTGATTTCGGTGACGTGAGGTGCTTAGCAGACGGTCGGATTAGCCAGTCTGTCTGCTTCCTGACCTGGGCCCCAGTTAGTCAAGTGCAAACTCTAAAACTATATGCCATACAGAGAGAAGAGCGGCACCACCCTTGGAGGGATGAAGACCATCTCTTTTCAACATGTCAGGTCTGCCCCAAAAACTTGTCCAATTGTCTATGAAACCTATGTTATTCTGCGGGCAGCACTTAGACATCCAGCCATTTAGTGACGACAGTCTGCTATGTATGTCGTCACCACGATACGCAGAGAGGGGGCCAGAGCAAATTACTGTGTCTGACATCGTACTTGCAAGTTCACACACCTCTTTAACATTTTTAATGATCTCCGACTGGCGAAGTCTAACATCATTTGTGCCGACGTGAATAACAATCTTACTGAATTTACGTTTAGCATTAGCCAGCACTTTTAAATTTGTAAAATAAAGATGTCAGACGCTCTGGCTCCTGGTAGGCATTTGGACTGTGGTGGCTGGTGTCTCTATTTTCACGTTCCGTACAATAGAATCGCCAATAACTAGAGCACTTTCATCAGGTTTCTCAGTGGGTGCGTCACTGAGTGGGGAGAACCTGTTTGATGTTCTGATCGGAACGGAAGAACGGTGTTTTGACCCGCGACTATGCCGTCTCACAGTCACCCGGTTTCCCTGCTGCAAAGGCGAAGTTACCGGAACCGAACAATGTACGGGACTTCCTGAGCTAGTCACATCCAAAGCCGTATCTAAGGCCCTCATATTCTTACTATCCTCGATTAAAGTTTGGATGCGTGTCTCTAGTTCTGAAATCTTCTCTGTCAGCCTAACTATTTCCCTGCATTTATCACATGTGAATCCCTCACTGCCGACAGAGATTGATAAGCTATACATATGGCAGGTGCTGCAAACTACCAGAAAAGGAGAAGAAGCCATTACTCACCGTAGTTGTAGAATGATTTTAACTCACCACTGTTGTTTGATGAACTCGTGGAGAGAAAGGCAGGGGGAGAAAACAACAGCGGCTGTAGATGCAGAACGAGGCTGAATCCAGCTTCTTATTCGCAGCTTCTTATTGACGCTATCCGTTCCACCTTAAAAACGCGACGCTTCTGCCTTTCTTAGCTTCTTATTCACGCCCGACTTAGGGACCGTCTTTTTTTCAAATACGAACAATAAAGTATTGTTAAATGAAAAAACACTGAGATAAGAGTGAAAAGAGACTGTCAACATGAAATCGAATTACATTATTCGTTAGTTATTGAACATATCATCCTTTGAACGTGTCAAACGATTTTTTTTTTTTTTAATCTAGCCTCTTATGAAGACTTAATATGGCCCAGCACCTGTGAATAGACACCTACCCCTGCGAGGACTCCAGATATGAAATAATTGCATTTTCATTGTTTTAAAATGCACTCAAAGTTTGCTAAATGCATAAATGGTATTCGTAAATATAATTTTTTACTAGATTTTGTAAGTACTATGATTTGTACTAGATTTCAACTGTTCTTTCTGATACCTACTCCTATTAATACTATTCTGGTTTTGTAACAGAAAAAAAAACAAACATTTTCTGTCAAACTGTTCTGAAAACAAAATGTAATGTGAAATGCATTATACAAATTTAACCTGATTAAGCCATTGCATTGTTGGTTACTGTACACTGTACTGTATATATATGTGTACATATATATCAGCTAAAAGCCATCTCGGTCAAAAATGAGATAACGATACTGAGTGAATGCTTCTGACACATATTATACGTCCATCAAATACTTTTACTTTAAACTCACTAAATTTCAGCCTCAGCCCCAATCAGAAGTACCATTACTTGCATAGAAACCTATACAAAGTAGCCAGAAAGAAATGCTTATTTTAGAGAAATACATCAGATGGATTTAGAGGCTTTTGCATCTGAACTCTTCATATATATATATATATATATATATATATATATATATATATCATGCTCTTTTGTTGATTTTAATTGCTTGCATTGTCCACATTTGTTTGTATGTATGTATATATATATATAAATATATGTATGTGTGTGTGTGTGCTTGTGCTTGTGTGTTTACTGTGCCTTTAAAAGATGGACCTATATTAAATCATATGTGAACGTGGAATGGACCATTGCACTGACTGCCCTATTGGAGGCGCTTTATCACAGCTTTACTTGACCGTGCGTTTAAAGTTTCCTTACAGGCTCATACCTGGTGTGACTGTCTGTCTGTCACCATGAAAATATTACAACATTTTTACTGTACCAAGTTATGGACCTACTGATGTATGTGACAATACAGACTGGAACTATTGCATTAATGGCCCTATTTCTGATAATATATGTCAGCTGCCTTTGAGGGTGCTTTAGAAATTCCACTGGAGGCTTATTACCAAGCCACTTGACTGTCACCATACAAGATTACAATCATTTCTACGGTAGCATTTTGATGTTATAGACCAATGAAATTGACAGTTAAATTCAGTAACAGGTCAAATTGCATTATTGGCCCAATTGGTGGCCCTATACTGTATCTCAGCAGCCTTTGAGGGTGCGTTAAAAATTGCACTGGGGGCTTATTCCCAAGGCCCTTGACTGTCACCATACAAAATTACAACAGTTTCTATGGTAGCATTTTGAAATTATGGACCCATGAATTTGACAAATATGACAATTCAGTAACAGGTCAAATCGCATTATTGGCCCAATTGGCGGCACTCTCTCTCAGCTGCCTGTAAGGGTGCGTTAAAAATTCCACTGGGGGTTTATTCCCAAGGCCCTTGTTGAGATTTAGCTCAAAGGGAAATGTATATAAATAATAACAATTCATTCTGATTAATTACAATTATTTATATCAGCTGCCAGTAGTAACTGTAGCAGAATTAATTTTCCATCAACTAATCTGTTCGTCCAGCGAACATTCAGTATAGTTTTTATATCAACTCTAAGAAATTATATTTTCTTGGCCACAGAAAATAACTTTCTTAAAGTACTGTTGCATTAGAGCATGTAGCTCGAATCGGAATCGTAAAGGGACATTAATTTGCAAGGCAGAATCAGAATCAAAACTCATGTAATTTGTGCACAAGAGTTTATTAACGCAGGACTAACACATAACTAATCTAAACAAACAACATGAAATCATTCATACATGGGGGAAGGGTCAGTGAGAAGCAGTTAGAGAGACCAGAGAATGTAGCTATGAAAAGAGTCAGTTAACCACCTGAGTGAAACCATCAGTGCTGTCTACAGCTTGTACTAAACCTCTGTTTTGTTTAGTTAAATGTACGATACTTGCATTGCCTTGGTCGATGAACAAGTGTCCGAATGCAGTCTCGGGTGAAATTCTCGATGGTTTGGAGCAGTGGTGGTTTTGGAATCGCGATCACGTTCTTCCGGGTCCGAAGAGTGATGGACTCCAAAGATGTTCTGACTCGATGGTGACTGGGAGTTTCTTCCCATGTGAAAATTAAAGAAGAACCAAGAGCTGAGCGGGACCCAGCTGAAGTCCTGTGGTCTTTGGAGAATGGAAAGACAAGGCCGCAAGGCCTGGCGCAGCTTAGAGTTCCGACAAGTTCTAGCTCATCCTCCTCATCCTCTCAGGTTCTAAAAGAACTCATGTGAGACAAGTGAAGAAAGCTAAAAACCGCGGAAGAGAGAAATGTCTGTTCGAGGACATTTCGTGAGGATGAATTCCAGGGCTGAGTGAGTGTGTCTGGCTCTTTGTGGTCGAGAGCCACAGCTCTAGATGTTGGGGCCTGTCGGGCCTGCCGGGCACGCCCTGTGCCGGCTCAGGCTCCCTGTGGGTTCCCCCACACGGGCAGCAATCGTGAAGAGAGCGAAAAGAGTGAAGAGAGTGAAGAAGTGAAGAGAGTGAAGAGATAAATCGTTTGGTGCCTTTAAGCTCTCTGGAGGCTGCGCCTCCAGGAGGTCCACGAACCAATGGTAACGTTCTCCTTTGGAGGGAAAGTTTACGACTCTTTGTCTGTGAGCATGGTATTTTGCATATGTAATTTGAATGGGTGTTGATGCAAAAACTACTAAGGTTTCTTAAAACACTAACATGTTGCAAAGGTATCAACATCTAATTTACACCATCTTTTAGATCATCAAAATACGAATTCAAAGAAACCAAACATGACATAGGTGGGTAAACGACTAGTCATCTATCATAACGCATGCATAAAACAGTAGAAAGACAAATACAACAGACAAAATTAAAATACAATGCCGTAATACTGTACACAATGACCTGGGCTATGTGTGATAGGAATGTCAAAGAAAGGTTTGTCTGTGAATGAATAGGAAAGAGTCCATCTCTATAGGCATTGTGTCTTTCCTATAGGGAAATGTAGTGTGCTCTGCTTGCATTCCTTGAAGCAATAAAACCTCTTATCAGATAGTCGTCCTGGCAACTGAGCCCCTTTGGGGTGTTAGTTGCTTTGGGGGGGTTGTCTCCAGAGCTCCAGCATGTAGCTGGCCTTTTTGGGTTTAAATACTATTTGTTAAATGTAACAAATAACTGTATGTCTGATTGGTCCAGATGCTACACCCTTGACTGTCACCATACAAAATTACAACAATTTCTACGGTAGCATTTTGAAATTATGGACCCATGAATTTGACAGTTATGACAATTCAGTAACAGATCAAATTGCATTAATGGCCCAATTGGTGGTGCTAAATCTTAGCTGCCTTTGAGGGTGCGTTAAAAATTCCACTGGGCACTTATTCCCAAGGTCCTTGGCTGTCACCATACAAAATTACAGTACTTTCTACGGTAGCATTTTGAAATTATGGACCCATGAACTTGACAGTTGTGACAATTCAGTAACAGGTCAAATTGCATTATTGGCCCAATTGGTGGCACTGTATCTCAGCAGCCTTTAAGGGTGTGTTAAAAATTCCACCATAGCAAATTACAATTATTTTTTACAGTAGCATTTTTTGAAGTTATGGACCCATGAATTTGACATGAAAATTCAGTAATGTAAAATTGCATTATTGGCCCAATTGGTGGCATTATATCTCAGCTGTCCTTGAGGGTGTGTTGAAAGTTTCACTGGGGGCTTATACCCAGTGTACTTGTCCACACTGGGTATAAGCACCTTCAGAAAGTTTCACTACACCCTCAAGGATAGCTGAGATATAGTCCCTCGATTTGGGCCATGAATGCAATAGCTTGACTGTATTGATACGTGTCAATTTCATGGGTCCATAACTTCAAAATGCTACCGTAGAAATTACTGTAATTTTGTATGGAGACAGTCAAGTTGCTTGGAAATGAGGTTCCAGTAGAATTTTTAACGCATCCTCAAAGGCAGCTGAGATATAGCGCCACCAATTGGGCCAATAATGCAATTTGACCTGTTACTGAATTGTCATTACTGTCAATTTCATGGGTCCATAACTTCAAAATGCTACCGTAGAAATTACTGTAATTTTGTATAGTGACAGTTAAGGACATTGAGAATAAGCCCCCAGTGGAATTTCTAACGCACCCTCAAAGGCACCTGAGATATAGCGCCACCAATTGGGCCAATAATGCAATTTGACCTGTTACTGAATTGTCATTACTGTCAAATTCATGGGTCCATAACTTCAAAATGCTACCGTAGAAATTACTGTAATTTTGTATGGTGACAGTCAAGGATGTTGGGAATAAGCCCCCTGTGGAATTTCTAACGCACCCTCAAAGGAAGCTGAGATATAGCGCCACCAATTGGGCCAATGATGCAGTTTGACCTGTTATTGAATTGTCATGTCAAATTCATGGGTCCATAACTTCAAAATGCTACCGTAGAAATTATTGTAATTTTGTATGGTGATAGCCAAGTGGCTTGGGAACAAGGCTCCAGTGGAATTTCTAATGCACCCTCAAAGGAAGCTGAGATATAGCACCACCAATTGGGCCAATAATGCAATTTGTCCTAATATTGAATTGTCATAACTGTCAAATTCATGGGTCCATAACTTTAAAATGCTACCATAAAAATGCTAGAATGTTTCTATGGTGAGAGTCTAATGGCTTGGGAATAAGCCTCCAGTGGAATTTCTAAAGCACCCTCAAAGGCTGTTGACATATAGCATCAGAAATAGGGCCATTAATGCAATCGTTCCAGTCTCATACATCGATAGGTCCATAACTTGGTACAGTAAAAATGCTGTAATATTTTCATGGTGACAGACAGACAGTCACACCAGGTATGAGCCTGTAATGAAACATTATTATAAAATATTTATATTTTGAATAAACACTGTACTTTTTAAACTTGTTATTCATGAAAGAATCCTGAAAAAAAAAATTACAGGTTCCAAAAAATATTTGGCAGCACAACTGTTGATATTATCCAACACTGATCATTCTAATAATAAATCTGCATATTAGAATGATTTCTGAAGGATCATGTGACACTTAAGACTGGAGTAACAGCTGATAAAAACTCAGCTTTTCATCACAGTAATAAATTCTATTTTAAAGTATGTTAAAATAAAAAAACATTATTTTATATTGTAAAAACATTTTGCAATATTACTGTTTTTTTTTTTTTCTATATTTTTTTAATCAAATAAATGCAGCCTTGATGAGCATAAGAGACTACTTTAAAGACTATTACAAGTCTTACTGACCCCAAACTTTTGAACGGTAGTGTGTGTATATATATATACACACATACATACAAACAAATGTGGACAATGCAAGCAATCAAAATCAACAAAAAAGCATGATATATATATATCTATATCTGGAGTCCTTGCAGGGGTAGGTGTCATCTATTCACAGGTGCTGGGCCATATTAAGTCTTCATTAGAGGCTAGATTTTAAAAAAAATCGTTTGACACGTTCAAAGGATACGTTCAATAACTAAAGAATAATATAATTAGATTTAATGTTGACCGTCCGTTTTCACTCTTATCTCAGTGGTATTTACATTTAACAATACTTTATTGTTCGTATTTGAAAAAGAGACGGTCCCTAAGTCGAGTGTGAATAAGAAGATAAGAAAGGCGGAAGCGTCGCGTTTTTAAGGTGGAACGGATAGCGTCAATAAGAAGCTGCGAAACGAGCGATCAACGAGAGCGAGGGAAAAAAGGAAAGCGGTAGTAGACGTGAATAGAGACGTGAGTGGGAACGCGAATGGCAGACTAACTGGCAAACGGAATGCTAATGCACAGCACGCGTTGCACTCACGGTTATAGAAGAAGAGCGAACGATCGGATTCGTTTGATGGATAATATCAGAAATCTGGTGGGAATAAAGCTATATTTTTATCACTTTAAACAACAGAAAGTAATAGTAAGATTTCTACAGAAAAACGAAGCTCCAGGGAGCTTCAAATGCACACCACTCTGCAGCACCTATAGCACCTACAGTCATACCTGTCAAGTTTTGGATTTGAAAATAAGGGAAATTTTCCGGCGCCCGCCGCGAGCAGTCCCACCACCCCAACCAAGCTCCAGTATCCCTTACATTTTAAGACAGGTGACAAGAAAGCTAAAATCACCACTTGTCAACCACTTATAAACTACGATCGGCTTTATGCACAGCTGCACTACTTCCTAAACTTCAGGCAGCTCCTTTGTTTCCTGTCTGCCATTATTGGACAAACTGATTAATCCAGGTGATCAGTTTGTCCAATAATGGCAGACAGGAAACAAAGGAGCTGGCTGAAGTTCAGGAAGTAGTGCAGCTGTGCATAAAGCCAATGATAGGCCTACCTTTGTTGACATTGACATGCTGTGAACATTCATAGCCTAAATGAAAACACAAAAGGGTATATATGAAGAGCATTTATTTAAAGGCTTATTTGCATATTTTATGTTCATTTAACATTGCTTGTCTTTACATTTACATTTCATTTTCATTCCACATTCTTTTCACATTCACACACTCATTCATTTCATATTGTTTTTTTGTACAGTTTTTCTTTTCATTCCACATAACTTTTCTTTACTCTTTTAGTGACTTATTGTACTCATTTGTTGCAGACTTTGCATTCTTTAAGACTGTTTTGGAAGGATATGTTATATAGGCATGTTTTTAAAATTTTTAAAATACGGGAGATTTACGGGGAAATACTAATACGGGAGGACGGCGGGAAAGAAGGGTAAATTACGGGACTTTCCCGGCCAAAACGGGATACTTGACAGGTATGCCTACAGTATGGTGAAACGTTATTGTGACCACTTTGCAGAGTGGTAAATCAGATGAACTCTTATTCTGCGTGTTAGGACAGACAGTAAATACAGGCTAAGGTAAAAAGTGGCACAAATATTAAAGCAAAAGCTCTTTTTTCTAGCTTAATTTTCGTTTTTCCGTTTTTCACACACAACGAAATAATAATAATAATCAATCCATTTGTCATTTATCTTTTTTTCTTTTTGTTCGTATTTCGATTTGGTGTTATAATTTAATTTGATCTGACTGTGCGTTCACACCAGACGCGACTTGCGCGAATAAATCGCGCTATTCGCGCGTAGTTGGACGCTTGAACATTTTGAGTTTACTCGCTTCATTCGCGCATGAAATTCACCTCACAACAGACGCGAATTCGCGTCATGGGAGTGGCTTCTGCCAGGCGGCTCCAGTCTCGTTGCAAAATGCCTGACATGGATTTTGTTAAGAGGGTAGCTGCGCTTTATGTGCTATGGAAGGCTGAAAAACGGCGTAGACTCGTTCAGCGCCGTGTCTGGGTCCATCAGATCAGTCCTCAATATGTATATTGCTCAAACTGTGTAAAGAGCATTTTTTACAACTTACCAGATTGTCCGACCTCCTCACTCACTTTCTTCCAAGCAAGATCCTTTTTATTCTTGTTTCTATAAAAGTACGAAGATGTATTGTACAGCTCCGGGTATCCACATACAGCGACGATGATTTTGTCCTCCATTGTTGTTTCGGATTTCTCCCTCCGCTCGCTACGTCGTAACACGTCACTACTAGAGCAAGCTCCTGATAGGATGTCTATTCGCGTCTTTGCATTGACTTAACATGTAAATCACTCGCGCTTAACGCTTCATTCGGGTCTGGTGTGAACGCACCTTGACGATCTTAAGTCATATCCTCTGGGTCTGAGTGCGTAAAACCATTACATTAAAGTTCATTTAAAACAGTGTATTTCTATTATCCCTCCTGCAGTAACTTCAGCAGCTGTCCCATTAAAAATATTTTATTAGCCTGACATCCATATCTGGTTCTTGCCTAAAAAGATGGGTTTATGATATTTGTATGCTTAAGATTTGGCTGCTTTAGCCTTACCCTGGAATTGGTTCACCCTCCGCCTATGGGCTTAATGTACTAAAACAATGACACTGGAGGCACAAATCCGGTATTAATAAATACTATTAACACTAGTAACAATTTAAATATTAATAACCTTATTAATATTAATAAAGCAGATGAACGCAATGTGCCAATGCACCTTAAGCCTTTTCTCCCCATAGAAACCCATTATAGAAAATGCTTTAAGGTAGGCTAATGGACTATGACCATAATATAAAAAGACCAGGGCTGTATTTCCTGAAACCTTCTTAACGCTACGTCGTTCCTAAGTTATACCTTAAGCTGTACCTTATCGATAATACGTGTTTCCCGAAACGTTCTTAGTTAAGTTTACCTTCTGGAAGTCATACCTTTGTAAGGTTGGTCTGGACCACTCTTAGCTATAGCTTATCACATTTTACAGTTCACATTTCTTTACATCTCAGTCTGTACATATATAATTCTTAATTTGTAATATGCCCAGTGTTGAATTAGGCTAACTGAAATGTTTTAATAACAATAATAATAATAATAATAATAATAATAATAACATTACATCACATTACACTGATGGCCGTTAGCTTTTTTTTTTTATTTGGCCACGTCATCCAAAGGCACATCACCTGGCAAACCAGTAGGCAGTAAAGACTTATTTAAGTGCAGTCTGGGGGGCCTTAAGAGAATTCAAAATATCAGATATCAGTCATAACTTAACGTGGAAAAAATAAAGCAGACACTGGACATGGATGAAGCATTGTAAAGCGCATGTGTGGACCGTCCACGTTTGCGCACAACATCAAATGGAGTATACTTTGAAAAGGCTATGTGTTCGAAATAAATAAATAAACACAAAATTTCAGCAAAAAAAAAAAAATCAGCATGCTTTTAGATCTTGTTGGCCCGATTTTGTTTCGACAGAGCTACTGTACCCCCTCAGTAGCTCATCTAACAACAGAAATTAAAGATTTACACAAACAATGTGATGCAGCTGCTGGGCAATCAACCCTGGTTGTTGAGGAAATCAAGATACTATGGAAAAATATATTATGATAATATAAATGACTCTTGATAATATAATAATGTTAAGATAATATAAATGACCGGTGAAGACATACAGGCAATTAATGATATGTTTGGGCATGAGGTTGCTGGCTCAAAATTATGTAAAATGTTCAAGGTTGGATATAGTTTGCAATTTGGATTATTTTTTTAAAGATCCCATGAGTCCTGATAAATGCATTTTCAACTAATTCTGAAGTGCTTCTTGTTGGAAAGCACTCGTTCCAGAATGTTTTTCTGTTGGACTTGTGTAGGTGTAACGGAGACTCCAGGGAAGCGTGATAGATCCAAGTGCGAGCTTTTATTGAACACAATGTAGTCAGACAGGCAGGGTCAATCTCCAAACAAACAGTAATATCCAGGGCAAAGACAATAGTGAAATCCAGAAAACAGGCAGAATACCAAGAGAGCAGTCCAAAAGTAACAAATAAAACAAGGCAATGAAACAAGGCAAAAACTATGGCAAGGAACAAGGCTAAACTATGGCAAAAAACAAGGCAAAACTATGACAATGAAATAAAACTGTGGCAATAACAAAACTAGGCAATGAAACAGGAAAAATGCTTAGTAGAGTCCGCACAGGCAAAACAATACTTCGCAGGGCCTGTTTGGTTAGGCCTCCTTAAATGGCCACCAAACAGGAAGTTACCAGAGAAGCAGCAAAGGGAGCAGCAACAGGCAGTCAATGGGTGAGGGCTCCCTCTGCTGGCGTGGCGTTACAGAATCCCCCCCCCCCCCCAGGAGCGACTCCTGGCGCTCAAGCCACAACAGTCCAGGAGGGTGGGGGAGCAGAGGCAAAACAGGGGGTGGGACAGGGGACCAGGTCCGTGCAGAGGAGGTGGCCCTAGATCGTGGAGCAGGGACAGACAATAAAGCACTGGAGGACCTGGGCCATGGAACAGTGGCAGACAGTGAAGTACTGGGGGACCTGGACCGTGGAACTGTGGCCGACAGTGGAACCCTGAAGGACCTGGACCGTGGAACTGTGGCAGACAGTGGAACCTTGGAGGACCAGGGCCGTGGAGCTGTGGCAGACAGTGGAACCCTGGAGGACCTGGACTGTGGACCTGTGGTAGACAGTGGAACCTTGGAGGGCCTGGACCGTGGAGCAATAGCAGACAGTAGAACACTGGAGGTCCTGGGCCGTGGAGCAGTAGCAGACAGTGGAACCTTGGAGGACCTGGGCCGTGGAGCAGTAGCAAACAGTGGAACACTGGAGGGCCTGGGCTGTGGAGCAATGGCAGACAGTGCACCACTGGAGCAGGGAGAGCAGGCAGCCATGGCGGGGCAGGCAGAGCAGGGAGCCATGGCGGGGCATGCAGAGCAGGCAGCCATGGCGGGGCAGGCAGAGCAGGCAGCCATGGCGGGGCTCCTTTGGAGGATCTACAGCATGATCTGACACCTCTGGAGGCATAGGCGCAAACTCTTGTACAGACGAGGCTTCTGGAGCAGACTCGTGGACAGACAAGGCCTCTGGAGCAGACTCGTGGACAGACGAGGCCTCTGGAGTACAGTGTGTAGCCCACACGCTTAAAATGGCAATAGCCATTACAGGCAGCACAGCAGATAGTGGGATGCCTGCTGGTCTTGAGGGTTTGGACACTGTGGACACGTGGCTTGGAAGTGTGGGCTCTGCGTAGCTTGGGAGCTGAGACGAGACTCTGTGAGGCTTTGAAAAGGCGGCTAAGACCTGACGAGGCTCTGGGATGTCAGCTGATACGTGACGAGGCTCTTGGAGATCAGCCGAGACGTGACGAGGCTCTTGGAGGTCAGCTGAGACGTGACGAGGCTTTAGAGGATCAGCTGAGATGTGACGTGGCTTTGGAAGGTCAGATGGGACCTGGTGAGGTTCTGGCAGGACGACCATGGCTTGGTGAGGCTCCATACTAGCAGCCATGTCGTGAAGAGGCTCCATTAGAAGCGCAGCTGAGTCTTGACTTGACTCAGGAAGGTCTGCTGTGACTTGACTTGACTCAGGGAGGTCTGCCATGACTTGACTTGACACAGGGAGGTCTGCCGTGACTTGACTTGACTCAGGGAGGTCTGCCGTGACTTGACTTAACTCGTGAAGAACTGCCGTGACTTGACTTGGCTCAAGAAGGTCAGCTGTGGCTTGACTTGGTTCATGAAGATCAACTGTGGCTTGGCTTGGCTCGGGGACAACAGCAGCAACTTGACTTGACTCATGGAGAACAACAGCTGTGTCTTGACTTGACTCATGGAGAACAACAGCTGTGTCTTGGCTTGACTCATGGAGAACAGCTGTATCTTGGCTTGACTCATGTAGAACTGCTGTATCTTGGCTTGATTCATGGAGAACAGCTGTGACTTGGCTTGATTCAAGAACTACATCTGTAACTTGAGTTGATTCCGAAGGAACAATCTGAAGTGAGCAGACTTTGGCTTGGTGGATGTGACTTGAGCAGGCTTTGGCTTGGCAGGCATGACGTGAACAGGCTTTGGCTTGGCAGGCATGACGTGAACAGGCTTTGGCTTGGAAGACATGACGTGAACATGCTTTGGCTTGGCAGGCTTGGCATGAGAGGGTTCTGGTGTAGCAGACATGACATGAGCAGGTTGTGGTATGGGGGTTACTGCAGGATTGCGGGGTCCCTCATCCACAATCCCAACAGTGAAAGGTGAGCCACTTAAGCGGAGTGCAAAGTCTATGTATTGTTCAAGTGTAGCCGAGCATCTATTGTCTGGCATGAGGTGGTACAATTTGTCCTGAAGTCCACTGCAAAAAATACCCTTTAGGGCAACATCATTGAATTCCACCAAATGGCATAACACGCAAAAATCTGCCACATATTCCTCTATAGCCCGATTACCTTGACGCAGGCAGAGGAGGCGTGATGCTGGGTTCATGGTGATCTGTGTCCAAAAGCTGCTGGATCTTTGGGGCGGCGAAGTATTCTGTAACGGAGACTCCAGGGAAGCGTGATAGATCCAAGTGCGAGCTTTTATTGAACACAATGTAGTCAGACAGGCAGGGTCGATCTCCAAACAAACAGTAATATCCAGGGCAAAGACAATAGTGAAATCCAGAAAACAGGCAGAAGGTCAAAATACCAAGAGAGCAGTCCAAAAGTAACAAATAAAACAAGCCAATGAAACAAGGCAAAAACTATGGCAAAAAACAAGGCAAAACTATGACAATGAAATAAAACCGTGGCAATAACAAAACAAGGCAATGAAACAGGAAAAACGCTTAGTAGAGTCCGCAGAGGCAAAACAATACTTCGCGGGGCCTGTTTGGTTAGGCCTCCTTAAATGGCCACCAAACAGGAAGTTACCAGAGAAGCAGCAGAGGGAGCAGCAACAGGCAGTCAATGGGTGAGGGCTCCCTCTGCTGGCGTGGCGTTACAGTAGGCTATGTATGTTTTTGTTTTCCCTTTGTTAAAAGCTGTTAAATTATTAAGCAGTGTCTCATATAGGTTTGTTTCCCCTTGTATTTTATGTGGTGACCATTGGGAGGTGCTCAGGGCATATATTTTTCTTTTTTGGTTTCTTCCCTGACATGATGGACACCTAGAAAAGGTACACCTATAGTTAAGATATACCTTTAGAGTCTTTGTAGCGCGCTAAGAGACAACGTTATCAGGAAACGCAGCCCAAATCTGGTAGAAAGTTCAATTCTAAAATATATGACGCCCAGAAAAGCAGACGAGCCCAGAATATGAACGTAATGCTCAAAGTTTCACATATTTTCTCCCCCGTAGAAAAACATTAAAAACTTTAATGTTAAGATTACCGTGTTGCTTGCCTACGTAGTAGGCCTATTTGTTCTGAATAAAATATAAAATTTGGCCTTTTTATTTTATTGTCTTTTTATATTAAGCCACGTAAAGTGCGGTTTTCTGTGGGGAAGAAAACACTTCATCATGAAATTCAGCATCTGCTTGCGTATAGCCTATAAGAATATTTGAATAAATTCTATAGCATATTTAGTTTTTTTTCATCATCATCTTTATTAAACCTATTCTTTATGGGAGGAATTCCCTTAACATGCAATTTAGCACTTTCTGTTCATGTGCTTTCCTATATTTAATTTATATTAATAAACTTTGTATATTCCATTTATTCCATTAATAAAGCTTTTTCTTTCTATTGGGGAATTCACTTTCTGCACTATTCTGTTTGTCTGTATGCTTTATTTATAAGGTGTGTACTGGTTCTTGAATGTTTAAGCATTTTAAGCGTCTATGAACCGTTGTGAACGTACAGAGATGTATGAACCACTGTAAGCTGTAAAGCAAGCAGGAAGTGTTTGTCCGAACTCTGGTTTTGTGAGAGAATGCAAATATCTTTGCGAGAGAATGCAAAGTTTCTCGAGGGAACGCAAATATCTTTGCAAGAGAATGCAAGAAGTTTTGCTAGAGAACGCAAAAGTTTCTTGAGGGAATGCAAATATCGGTAGTAGTATATACCCCACACTAAGTGTCATCTTTTTTGATTGATGACTTCCGGTGTGACCTCTGACCTTACCCCTCCCCCTCGTGACCTTGAGAGTGCCTACGGATAGTGACCCATGACCTTCTAATAATGTCCAGATGTGGAAATGGCATGGTTTTAGCATAATTAAAATTACAGCGATGACCCATGACCTGTTAATGATTTCCGGGTGCTGCAATATGAAGATTGATAATTGTTGAACTCTGACCGGTGATAAATAAAGTCCTGAGGATCATTTCTGAACTTTTATGGTCCATTTTGGTCCATTCTGACATCCACATGTCCGGTTGCATTCCATTGCATGCTGTGTCATGCTCTCTGTCTCTCTCTCTCTCTCTCTAGGATGTGAGAAAGACATTGGTTTTAAGGACAATATCAAAATGAGTAAAAAGGGGAATTGTGGGCCCTGACATTATTGGACATGTCAAATGTTTTGTGGCGGCTTTCCATAGACATAATTCGATTCAATTGACGTTTATTTTTATTCCCCTTTTCACAATGCAAATCGTTTCACAGAAATTAAAGTTTCTACATTATCTTAATACATTTTATACTGTATCACCCTCTAAAGCTACCCATCACAGTAAACTTTCTGCATTTTTATTTTCCATAAACAACATTTACTTTAATTAATAAATTATAATTTTATAATTTAAAAAAAGCTATTATGTTCATGGGAACAAATCTTGCTCAGGGCAATCATTTGAAGTATTACTACACAACAGGAGGACCACACACACACAAAATTAAATAAGAATACATGTTTTAAAATATATTTAAAGATGTATATAAATAAAAATACGGTTGTATAAATCATCTTACATTTTTCTGGGAGAAAAGATTTACTCACGCAAAGATGGCCATTCTGCGAAAGAAAGGTTTACAAAAATTTGCTTAGTTTAAGTTGAAATATAAAACCGCAGTGTGAGTGCTCTTCACACAGCATAGGTCCCTGACAAAACGGTGTCGCTCGAAATGACAAGGGTAGGGGTGAAATGTCAGATATGGGTAATAGTTTTGCACCGGATGCAGTTTTGCTTCATTTAAAATGAACAATAGGTTATCTGTGTGTGGGCAATGCATATGGATCTTTCAACACGACCATGTCGGCAAGAATCCCCATCCACAACGCCTTTGGAGCGTGCATGCTATGATGCTTCCTTACAAAGGATGGCTAGCACAGAGGCCATTGTTCAAAATACTGATTCATCAATAAACCTCTAGTGAGAAATATCAGATGAAATATAAAATCATGTAGGCCAAAGTCTTGTTTGTCATGTAAGTTTATAAACACTAATGTCAAAATAAGTAAATTTTTATTTTAACAAGTCAAACCATAAGGGATATTGCAGACCCCAACCATGATATCATGTTTTATGGAGGCTTTCCATAGACATAGTGATTTTAATACTGTATCAACACCTAATCCTACCCAGCATAGTAAACTTTCTGCATTTATTTTTTATTTTTATTATATTTTCATAAACATCATTTAGTATAATTTTTTATTTAAAAAGCTGTTATGGTCATAGAGACAAATTGTGCTTAAAACATTTGATGTACTGTATTACCACACAACAAGGGGTACATGAAACACACACACACACACACACACATACACACACACATTGAGTTTTAATGTTCTATAGTGTCATTCCATAGGCGTAATGATTTTTTACAGTGCAAACTACATACCTAGCCATCGCACAATTCTTTCTGTATATTTACATTTTAAATAAAACATTTAGAATGTTTCTACGTATTTTAACAACACTGACTCAAGAAATATCCTCATAAACCACATTTACCTAATTATAGCAGTGTAAAACCCATATAATCATACAAATTTGTGTCCTGATAAATCATATGAATGTATATGTATACGTATAGACAGACAGACAGATTAAAGATTTATCTCAATTTTAAAGATGGTAATAAAAAATGTGACATATATATATATATATATATATATATATGACACTCAATATAAAAATAAACATGGCACTTCAACACAGAAACAATTACTATAGGTAACACTAAATATGAAAAAAATAAATAAATAAAATAAAAATTTCAGGGTGCTTAGAAGTAGATCTTTACACAGTGATGTCCAAACATGGATGAGTGACAAAAATAAAAAATAAAAACAACAGCAACATTTAGTTTAAGCTGAATTATTAACAAACACTCACAGCCCCATGTCTTGTCCATTGTGAAACTGCAGATCAGTCTGTTTCAGACCCTCACAAAGAGACTGGAGGGGTGAGGGAGGAGATGTTAGATTGTTAACTTTTTCTAAGTGAACGTTTTGAATGTGCAACATTTATTTCAAAGGGTAACATTACTTTAAAGTATAAATAAATAGTGTTTCTAGTGTTACATCTGATGTCCTTTGGTAGAAATGGTCTGACGTAGCCTCAAAGTATAATTTATATTAGAATTTTTTTACTTCAAACAATTTAGATTGCTTAAAAGTTTACAGTAGGTTCTTTACGTTTGTTATTTCTGCAAAGGTAATAACAAATAAGTGTGTTTTAAAATCAAACTAAAGTAGACATTTTCAACTAGATACATATCCTCAAACAAGTCCAATCATTAAAAATAGCTGCAGGTAATGAAGATAAATTGTTAATAATAATTTTTGTCCCGCGATATAAAGTATCTCCATTGTTAAATCCTAGTATGCCGTATGTGCTAAAGCTATAGAATTTATGAATTGTGGTAATACTTTGGTTAAGTTTTATGGGTTTGCAAGTCTCATAAATCTATATGATTCTATTTTTTTCTACAAAGATTCAATTTCAAGTAAATTCTCTAGTAAATGTAGGGGCAAAACATGATATGACATTTCAAGTTGACTGAACTTAAAAATTTAAGGCAGCAGGGTAACAAATTATTTTAAGTTGACTCAACAAATTGCGTTTTTTGTTTTTTACAGTGTACCCTGTACACACCAAGGTTATTTTCGTAAACGAAAACTAAAACTAACACGAAAACGATTGGTCAAAAAACATTTTCGTAAACTGAAATAAAATAAAAAATACAAAAAAAATGAAAAACTAAAGCGAAACGAAACGGGTGCTGTTTGGTAAATGCACACCAACAGTAGGCTGCTTAACAGAACACCCGACGCGTTATCCGGCAGCAGCACATTCTGTACCTGACCCGGCCCGTTTGACATAGCCTAGACAGCGACATGAACCGCCGGCACCGCATTAAATCTAAAGCATCAGTAAGGCAAAATTATTTATTTTCTCATGTAACGCAAGCGATTAAACCAAAAATAGGCATTTCAATTTGGTGCTTTGTAGAAAAACAGACAAGCAGCACAACAGAAAAAAGATGAGAACGCGTATCCATTTCATAAACAATCAAACTTTTCCCTACATCTTGTGAACAATGTTTTGAACCACACGTTTATAATTCTTCATAAATGAAAAGAACATTTAAATATGCCTTATTGCCTAAATTTGATTGTCTCCGCAGTGTATACTTTCTAAAACATATAAAATAAAGTTACATAGACTACAGAAAGCAAGCAACGAGCGCTCCCTAAGCTGTCCTCCACTTCAAGCTGCAGCACGAATCCAACAATGTGCAACGCTGTGAATCTAAAATCCTCTGCCATTATTATTTAATTCGTTCCAGTTATGTGCGTTTGTTTACGGGAAAGTAAGCAAGACATGACAGTTACAGTATCATGATTATGGTTAAATAAGATAAAATATCCAATATAAACAAATTCTATTTATTTTTTAATTAAATATTACTGCTGTTTACTGCTGTTAATTGCTGTTAATGCTGTTAATGTAAGCGCAACTTGTGTAGATTTATGGAGTAAAAATGCTTGACTGTTTTTATACTTTTACCACCTATTCAAGCTCGGCATGCTTTAATTTTGTGTCACTAGACAGTTGCTCATAAGGTTAAATTAAGTCGTTGGTCTGCGCTCTGGAAGTGATCTTTTTTTTTTTTTTAATGAAACTAAAACTGAACACACACACACACACACACACTCACATTGTGTTTACATGTTTTATGGGGACGTTCCATAGGCGTAATGGTTTTTATACTCTACAAACCCTATTTTCTATTGCCCTACACCTAAACCTAGCCCTCACAGGAGACTGTGCACACTTTTACTTTCTCAAAAAAACTCATTCTGCATGATTTATAAGCCTCATGGGGACCTCACAAATGTCCCCACAAGGACAAAATTTACTGGTATTACTATCCTTGTGGGGACATTTGATCCCCATAACGTGATAAATACCAGGTGTGCACACACACACACACACACACACTGGTTTTTATGTTTTCTGGGGACACTCCATAGGTGTAATGATTTTTTACAGTACAAACTATATATCTTGCCGTCACATAAATCTTTCTGTATATTTTACATTTTAAATAATAATAATAAAAAAAAAAATACATATGTTTGTAAGTATTTTAATTATAATGACTCAAGAAATATCCTCATAAACTGCATTTATGTAATTATGGCTGTGTAAAACCCATATAATCGTACAAATGTTTGTACTGATAAATCATATAAACAAGTACAGACAGACACACACACACACACACACACACACACACACACACACACACACACACCATTCAAGCAGTTGTATAAAAGGAACTTATCTCTACTTTAAAGAGAATGGTAATAAAATATGTGATTATATGTAACACTCAATATGAAAATAAACATGACACTTAAACAGAGAAACAATTACTATAGTTTTAGGTAACATTAAATATGAAAAAAAAAAGAAAGAAAACCTCCTTATATTTTCCAGAGTGCTTAGAGGAAGATCTTTACACAATGATGTCCAAACATGGAGTGATTTATGAAAATAAATAAATAAAAAAAAAATAATAATAATAATAATAATAATAAATAAATAATAATAATAATAATAATAATAATAATAATAATAATAATAATAGTAATACAAAGTAATAGTTTAAGCTGCATCATAAACAAAAATGTGCAGTCCCATGCCTTGTCCATTGTGAAAGGGCAGACCAGTCTGCTTCAGACCCTCTCAGAGAGACAAGATGGGTTAGGGAGGAGATACAGCACACACACACACACACACACAATGACATCATTCAGAAAGGTTAACAGCCCAGGTCAGCACTGCTGGCCATGGGTGAAAACGCTAAAAGCCGGTTTTCAAACTTTTTCCCAAAATCATATATTGTATGTTTTATACTTTTTAATCTAGCTTGAAAAATTTGATTAAAAGGCTACCAAATGTTAAATCTTATAAGATTTACTTTTATTATTTCTACAAAGGTTCATGCTACTTTTATCAGTCTATTTTATTAAAAAATATAAATTATGTGGTCAATACGTGATTAAACGAGAATCATGCTACCAAATAATTTTGACACAATGTCTTTAAGAAAGGGATGTTTTTGGTTTGTTTGTTTGTTTTTGTTTTTACATACAACTAAACCAGATAACAGAATATTCTTTCCTTAATGATTTTCCCTGAGGTGATTATCATCCAAGTGGAATTAATAATATAATTTTTTTTCTGAGTTTCAGGCATGGTACAAACGTGCGACGCAGGGGGCCAGATGAAGCTTCTTAACTGAACAAAGAAAACACATTTTACATTCATTCAACATATTTTATTTATTATTTTTCATGAGTACCATGGTTTCATGCATTCTTTCCGGTCTGTCTACGAAGCGGGCGCAAGACACAAGGCCTCAACATGAAAAGTGAGTCTCACTGTTTTTCTGTTACATGTACATCTATTACATTTAAAACACTTAAAGTTAAAAAAAAAATGTTTTTATATCAGTCGATATCAATAATTATCAAATGTCAAATTTTTATTCCTATCAAATTGAAAGAAAGATTTTTGCTGCAATGTAAAAGTTGTAAAAACCAGATGGTTAATTGTGAAAAAAAAAAAAAAAAAAAAAAAAAAAAAAAAAAACACGTCCTAAGGACAAAGAGGACAAAGGATTGATGTAATGTGTAAAGTCATTGATGCCGAGTGCGCTGGTTTAAAAAAACAAAACAAAAAATGATGCCAAGATATGTAAAATTACTGAAATGCTAATTGACTTTATACTAACTGTAAATTTTCTTTTCTGGCTAGACCACCTGTAATGTCGGTACTGTTGTTTGTTTGTAATGGCTATTTTTTTCTTCACTACTTTAATATATGAATGCTTATTCTACAATGTTTTGTTACAAATAAAAAGATGAATCACTCGTTATCCTTTTCTCTGAGTTATTTTTGGATTTTAATGATTTTACACAGGCTTTTATCCAAATAAGCAGTTTTACAAATATCATTTTTAATATTATCTAATATTATCTATTAATATTTTCTAAAAAGAAAACGTTCGTAGATGGAAATAATTATTTAGAAATGATTTTATGATCTCTGATATAAACTAGGTTACTATTAATAATATAACGTGAATGTTTCGAATAAAGCGATATTTTATTAAATCAACCAAATTCACAGAAATATCAATGTATATGAACAGGGGCCCGCTAACACGACAGCAAAAACTAGAAAATAAAGCGTAAGGCTTGACAATTACAATTAGGTGGGAAAATAAGATAAGGATGGTGAGTGTTACACGGAGTGAGAGGCGAGAGGCGATCGGATCCATTTGCAAGCTTTTATTATTGGGACGAGACAGATACATGGTCGAACAGGCAGGGTCAAACAACAATGGCAGACAGGTATAACGAAGGTGATGCACAATAGAGGTCCGTGAAACAGGCGAGGGTAGATCCGTGGCGAACGTAATCCGTAAGGGGCTGGGCTAGGAGAATAAACCAATAAACAAGAGCTAGAGTCCAATAGGCAGGCGGCGAACAGACGAAAACGGGGAAGCAGGCGAGGGAACTAGGGAACAAGGAAACTAGGAGACCTGGAAACACTAACTATAACAATAACAACAATCCGTGAAGTGCACTGGGAAGGTCCGGGGCTTTTATACAGTCTCTGATTGGACGCGGGTGACATGAGTGGTGGCTGATGGGTAATGAAGTCCGGGGTGGAATGCAACAGACTGTGTGTGTGTAAGTAGAGTGAGGGCGACATCTGGTGGTGAGCGGTCCGCAGCTCACCGACCAGATCCGTAACAGTGAGACTGCGGTAAACAAATTCAGAAAGAAAGAGCGAACAAAGTCATGAAAACATCTAAAATGGTTGTGGTTTCAAAGTGTAACACTATGAAAAACTTTGCGGTTTATATTTTACAACGGTGTGACGAGGCCTAGCGTTAGGGCTGTCAAACAATTAATCGCGATTAATCGCAAACAAAATAAAAGTTTGAGTTTGCCTGCTAAATGTGTGTGTACTGTGTGTAATTATTATGTATATACAAATACAAACAATTTAATGTATATATTTAAGACAATTATGTTATTTATGTACAAAATATTTTTATTTATAAATAATATAAATTACATACAAACTATAATAAATACATATACTTGTAAATATTTCTTAAATATATACATGAATGTGTTTGTACTTATATATACGTAATAATTACACACAGCACACACACATTTATTAGGCAAACTCAAACTTTTATTTTGTATGCGATTAATCGCGATTAATCGTTTGACAGCCCTACCTAGCGCACTAGTGCGGATAAAGTCAAGATATCTAGCAATATTAGGTTTAATTTGTCTTAGTGACATTAGATGGAATATTTTATTAAAAAGTGACATGGTGGACTGTTCGAGTAACGCTCTTGCCTGTCACTTTTACTGTCGCATTTAAGTTTCACCGCTTACACACACCCAACCACCTGAAACCTGTAGTTATAAACTTCATGCCTGACACTTTTGCAACTGACTAAAAAGTAATAAGCTAAACAAACAATGAAGGATCAATGCATGAAACTGTGACCACAAACATCGTTCACAAAAGAGAATAATCACCAATACGTGTTCACACAGTTAACTTTATTTACATGTTTCACTGATATCAAATGACCCTGAGTTGTTAGAAAAGAAAAGTATACTAACATCACTGCGAGATGACTTATGGAGCTGATGAATCAGTTCTTTGAACCGGTTCATTGAGCCGAACTGTCCAAATGAATTGTTTCGCAGAAATGAATTGGACTGCATCACTAACACAGATCACAAAAAAGGGGTTTGTCACATCACAACATGGAAGGAGTGTATACTTCACAAAAATTGTGGAAATGTGAGTATTTTTATATAGGGTATCTGAGGTATCTGTGCGTATAATCAGAAGTCCAATGATTTAGAGCGCTGCCATGTATGAGTATTTTAGGATATGGATCCCCGGTTGCTAGTGTTGGGTCTGAGTCCACCTAAGTCGAGTCCGAGTCTTTAACCAATCGAGTCCGAGACGAGTCTGAGTCCAAGGAAACACTACTGTTTGTCAGTATCTTAACATCGTTTTAACCCAGGGGTGCCCAAACTCGGTCCTAGAGGGCCGGTGTCCTACATAGTTTAGCTCCAGCCACAATTATACACACCTGAACCAGCTAATAAAGCTTTTACTAGGCATACTAGAAACCCCTTGGCAGGTGTGTTGAGGCAAGTTGGAGCTAAACCAAGGACCAGGACCGAGTTTGGGCACCCCTGTCTTTAACCTTTACAACTAAAAACCTGATGTCAATTGAAATGTAAGAAAAGCAAACCTCTAGTGGATCTTGTCATTTTGATTTTTGATTTCACAACATCCCATAAGTGTCCATGCTCTGCTTAGCAAACTTAAAGTTATGTGACAGAAGTTATGGCTGACTTATGTCTTGTGACATATTTCAGAGTGAAACAGGTTTTAGAATGTGATAAATTATAGGGCGGTACTTGACTTTATTCATCGATGTAGTAAATGTATAAATTCAAGGGTGGGGGTAAAGGAGTTGGTATCTTGGTGAATGGGACCTTAAGAGCAGAAAATGCACCTCTTTTATTTCTGATTGTGGCTGTGTGTGTTTTGGGTTTTATATGACTTTTTTTTCTTGGATGAAAATGAGGCTGTGAGGGATAAACCTAGTCTTTACAATGGTATACACTGTGTTTAAAAAATAATAATAATAATTTTAATACAGCAAAAACTAATTAACTAATGTAAGTAAAAATATAGCTGCAAGCAGCAATTACCGGGGTTCGAGCATTAAGGCCTTTTAGGTGGTATGCAAAGTTGCTCAGAATGAGGGGATATATCATACAAATGTAAGTGTAAGATCTTGTGTTTGTGTGAATAGATGAGCATTTTTTAACAATCTGAGGCCATTTACCATAGAAATTTTGTTTTTGAAGC
>JAMKFB010000245.1:827982-842922 GCA_036247105.1 Cirrhinus mrigala | reverse complement strand
TAGTAAGGGCTAAGTTTAGGGTTGGGGTAGCTGTAGACGTTAAAAAAACACAATCCAAGAGGTAGAACAATTCATTTCATTGTTAATTTCTGGTCGACGCTGTATCCCTTGCACATGACACGCATGCGCAAATTTTCCCCCCAATCCACTTATCCACTTCAGCGCAGATTCTGATATCAATTGCTGATTATTTTTTCTTTAAGCAAGAGACAAAAAATTGTAGAAGAGTACATGAACAAAATGTTTATTAACCACTGCATTTTAATCAAAATCAAAACAAGGATGCTTTATACATGTACCATGAGCAGTTATATTATTTCAGTTAGATTGTATAATTGGGTATGGGGTACAGATTCCAGTCAACACTTTTCTTGCGTCTTCTTTTTAATTTCTGGCCGTAGGGGTGTAACGATATATCGCAGTACGATATTTCGCGATGCAAAAATGTTACTATATGTATCGTATCGAAACACAGGGGACGTCTCGACAGCCGGACAGTGCTAAGCAAAGTAAGTTGTTATTTGTTATTTTTTAGTGTAGCAAAACGCTAGCTATCTGAGGCCATGTGAATAAAAATCAGTAATGCTAATAATGATTTTTTGAGCGGCTTATAACTTTATTTTGAAACGGAACTCTGTCCATTTCAGCAGAACAACCATGCCCATCATACAAACAGTTCATGGAGTACAGAAGCTCGAAGTCAAAAGAACGGCAATCTTTTAACTATGGGCCAAAAGGAAGATTTAAGCCTAAAGAAAGAAAACACGTCCAGGTAAGTTGTACTGACCGTCCTATACAATTTTGCAATGCTCTCTATATATGTATTTGTGTGTATGTGTATATTTATTTTACCTATGTATACATTAATTAAATATCTTTATTTTACTAGATAAATGTAGGACTGATGGTGCCACATGAAACTGATGGAACTGATTTAAAACCTCTAAGAGGGAAAACACTCCCGTTATTGAAACACCTACAAGACCGGCCCATTTTTTATGGACCAGAAGGACATCGATTCTTGGTCTACAATGCAAATGGTATGCATATGGGTGAGATGTGTACTATAGGCTACTAATGGTTGGTTAATGATCATTGACCATATATATCACATGACAAATGCATGTATATTACAGTATATAATGCATTGTTTGTTTTTATTTTGCAATATGACTTCATTCACAGCAGTGAAACAATATTTGTGTTCACTCTGTAGATTCAGGGAGGGTCTTTCAACCCCGGATTTTTTGACTGCACTACAGCAACACCCTACTTTGCTGGCCCCTGTCCTGTGCCACTCTGAAAAGCAACTTACTGCTTTTGACCTTGAGATACTCTTCAAACCTGACCTCAGTCCTTCGGGGAGTAATCGAAGACTAAAAGAAAGTCAAACCATGGGCTACTGGGCAGACTATCTCCTTGATTGTGAAGGTTTGTTAGTTTATTTGTTTTTTATAACTAGTTAAGAAAACACATGGCAGTTAAATTTCACATTTATCAGGGTTCAAGCATTTCTGGCCTTTAAGTACATAAGCATCAAAAGACAGTGTTTTATTTAGCAATAACCTAACCACCTAAATCACAGAAGGAAAAAAAGACCAAGACTCTTCGAGCTTAAAACCCTAATTATGTATCTGAATTGTTTTTCTTTGCAGAAGGCCAGGCTGCTGTGTCTGTGGAAGGTGTTCTGATGTTTGCTACTGGGCTGTCTTCACTTCCCCAATCTGGCTTGGAACCACCGCCAAAAATACAGTTCCTGGATAACTCTGCGTTCCCAATGGCAAATACATGTACAAACTCCTTGAAATTACCACTCCTAGACTCATACATTTTGTTTAAGTTACAAATGGACTTTGGAATTCAAAATAGTCCAGGATTTGGCTGTTTTTAAGCTAAATGATGGATGACCCCTAGAGTTAAGACTCTGAAAACGTTGTTGTTAAAGGTTCACTTTAAAGTGCAGCTGCCAAAATTGTTTTTATAATGTAACAGTATGTGAGCATAATTTTCTCACCATCAACATTTTGAAAATGTTTTCGATTTGTGACTCTCAAACTGGGATCCCTTTGTGAATCACTGTTTTAGATAAAGAAATAAGTAGTTCAATAAGTTTTGTTTTATATACTACAAAAAAATTAATAAATACTCATTACTATTTTTGATTCATTTACTTCACACTTAAAAACAATTAAGCTGTGGGTGACAGATTCATAAACATTGTGTTCAGACAGACGGCAGTATTCCACCACTACAAATCCCCTCCCTTTTTGACCATTTCATAGCTGAGCCATTTCTTTTAGTTTCATGTACAGTTCTGATGCAGACTCCCAGTTCTCTGGCTTCTGTAACTGATTGTGTTCTATAGCAAAGTCCAAGTACTCCTGCATGTTTGGGTCCCCACAAGGAGTCATTGACAGGCTAGCCTCAGGAAGGGCATCCAGTTCAGCCTGTTCAATTTGAAATCCGCAGTCTCTGGAGCCAAACCTATGTTAAATAGAAAACATAAGCATTTCTTTTCATTTAAGCTAAAATGTTAGAATAATACTTTTATCTGTTATTACCAATGTATCACCTGTGTGGTAAGTAGTAGAGTTCATTGGGCACTCCTCCTGGACATGCTGCTGTTCTGGAACGGCGAATCCTATGACTGTTCCACAGTCTCACACACTCATCCAAGTCCTTCTGAATTCAATTCAATTCAATTCAAATTTATTTGTATAGCGCTTTTCACGATACATATCGTTGCAAAGCAGCTTTACACCAAATTGACATTTTTACAATATATGTAGTAGTAGCTTGATGTACATATGGTAGAGATGTGTGGTAAAGATCAATTAATGACGTAATCAAACAGACAAAGAACACTATAAATTAGTAGCAGAATTCGGTAGTGCTGTATGTTTTCAGGGTTGGCATCATCTGAAGTCCTCTGTGGGGTTGGCATCATCTCTTCTTAAGTGTTCTGGATCCACACTGGAGCTTGTGAATTCCTAGTTACCATGGGATGTCAATCCCATGGCAAAAACAGAGAACAAATAGGAACATAATTAGCGTAGCTGCTGTTCAAACTAAGAAAAGGAAGGTTTGTTAAACCAGAGCTAAAAGATTAAAATGAACATTTGATCAGATATAGCTGCAGAAAAAGTTTATGAGATGCATTATTTGAATGCTTGGCTAAAAAGATGTGTCTTTAATCTAGATTTAAACAGAGAGAGTGTGTCTGAACCCCGAACGTTATCAGGAAGGCTGTTCCAGAGTTTGGGTGCCAAATGTGAAAAAGCTCTACCTCCTTTAGTGGACTTTGCTATCCTAGGTACTACCAACAGTCTAGAGTTTTGTGACCTTAGGGAGCGTGATGGATTGTAGCGTGGTAGAAGACTAGTTAGGTACGCAGGAGCTAAACCGTTAAGTGCCTTATAGGTAAGAAGTGCTATTTTGTAGCTGATGCGGAATCTAATAGGCAGCCAGTGCAGAGACTTTAAAATTGGGGTAATATGATCATATTTTCTTGACCTGGTAAGGACTCTAGCAGCTGCATTTTGGACTATCTGTAGCTTGTTTATTGAAGATGCAGGACAACCACCTAATAGTGCATTACAATAGTCCAGTCTAGAGGTCATGAATGCGTGAACTAGCTTTTCTGCATCAGAAACAGGTAACATGTTTCGCAGCTTGGCAATGTTTCTAAGATGGAAGAATGCTGTTTTTGTAACATGAGAAATATGATTTTCAAAAGACAAGTTGCTGTCTAATATAACACCCAGGCTTTTGACTGTAGTGGAAGTAACAGTACATCCGTCTAGTTGTAAATTGTAAGTCAAAAGATTCTGTGTATTGTTTTTAGGTCCAATAAGTAATATCTCTGTCTTATCTGAATTTAATAGCAGAAAATTGTTGGTCATCCAATCTTTTACATTTTTAACGCACTCTGTTAACTTTGATAATTCAGAAGTTTTATCTGGTCTTGTTGAGATATATAGTTGAGTATCATCAGCATAACAATGGAAATTAATCCCGTGTTTTCTAATAATATTACCAAGGGGCAGCATGTATATTGAAAATAGTAGAGGACCTAGAACAGATCCTTGTGGCACTCCATACTTCACTGGTGATAACTGAGATGACTCCCCATTTAAATAAACAAAGTGGTAGCGATCAGACAGGTAGGATCTAAACCATTTTAAAGCCTGCCCTTGGATACCTGCATAATTTTGTAGTCGATCTATTAGTATGTCATGATCTATAGTGTCAAACGCAGCACTAAGATCAAGTAAAACTAGCAGTGAGATGCAGCCTTGGTCTGACGCAAGAAGCAAGTCATTAGTGATTTTAACAAGTGCAGTTTCTGTGCTGTGATGGGGCCTGAAGCCTGACTGAAATTCTTCATAGATATCATTTTTTTGCAAGAATGAGCACAGTTGAGCACATATAACTTTCTCTAAAATTTTAGACATAAATGGAAGATTAGAAATGGGTCTATAATTTGCCAGTTCACTAGGGTCTAGCTGTGGTTTCTTAATAAGAGGCTTAATAACCGCCAGCTTGAATGGTTTAGGGACGTGACCTAAAGATAACGATGAGTTGATAATATTGAGAAGCGGTTCTTCTGCCACAGGTAACAATTCTTTTAGTAATTTAGTGGGTACGGGATCTAATAGGCATGTTGTTGGTTTAGACACAGTGATGAGTTTATTTAACTCTTCCTGTCCTATAGCGGTAAAGTACTGCAGTTTTTCTTTGGGTGCGACGAAAGAAGTTGACATATTAGATGCAGTATAATCTACATTGGCTATTGTATTTCTGATGTTATCTATTTTATCAGTGAAGAAATTCATAAAGTAATTGCTATTAAACTGTAAAGGAATATTTAGCTCAGGTGGTGTCTGGTTATTTGTTAATCTAGCCACTGTGCTAAATAAAAACCTTGGATTGTTTTGGTTATTTTCTATGAGTTCGCGGAAATGCTCAGCCCTAGCAGCTTTTAAAGCCTGTCTGTATCTGGACATACAGTTTTTCCATGCAATTCTAAAAACTTCCAAGTTAGTTTTTCTCCATTTGCGCTCAAGATTGCGAGTTTCTTTTTTGAGGGATTGGTTATTACTATTGTACCATGGTGCAATACGTTTTTCTCTAACTTTTTTCAATTTGATGGGGGCAACAGCTTCTAACGTATCGGAGAAGATGGTGCCCATATTGCTAGTCATTTTGTCTAGATCCTGTGTATTAAGGGGTACACAGAGCAGTTGAGATAAATCAGGCAGGTTATTTGTGAATCTATCTTTGGTGGCTGGAACAATAGTTCTGCCAAGACGATAACGCGGAGCCCTACAGTTAATATCAGTGATACGCAGCATGCACGATACAAGGAAATGGTCAGAAACATCATCACTTTGAGGTACGATATCTATATCAGTAAGATCAATTCCATGCGATATAATTAAATCTAGCGTATGATTAAAACGATGAGTGGGCCCAGTGACATTTTGCTTAACTCCAAAAGAGTTTATTAGGTCAGTAAACGCAAGTCCTAACGCATCATTTGTATTATCAACGTGAATGTTAAAATCTCCGACAATTAGCACTTTATCAAAATTAACCAATAGTTCCGAAAGGAATTCTGCAAATTCTTTTAGGAAATCTGTATATGGCCCTGGCGGTCTATACACAGTAGCTAAAACAAGAGATAGGAGAGATTTCTTTTGCATATCTGGCAGAGAAACATTAAGCAAAAGTATTTCAAATGAATTAAACCTGTATCCTGCTTTCTGAGTAACATTGAAAATATCACTATATATTGTTGCAACACCACCACCACGACCACTCTGACGGGGCTCATGCTTATAGTAGTAGTTTGGTGGAGTAGACTCATTTAGACTAATATAATCATTAGGTTTTAGCCAGGTTTCAGTTAAGCAGAGTACATCAAAACTATTATCTGTGATCATTTCATTCACAATAACTGCTTTGGGTGCAAGTGATCTAATGTTTAGGAGCCCAAGCTTTAAAAATGGTTTCTGTTCGTGTATTTTGCTTTTTTCTGGTTTAATTACGATCAGATTTTTTCTAGATCCTACATTAAATTTACGTTTTGACCTCACTATTCGAGGAACAGACACAGTCTTTATAGATTGGACAGTGCAACTACTATCATTTAAGCGTTCAGAACAAAAGCCATCGTAGCAATCATATAAGAATGTACTCACTAGTCAAATGGAGCGTAGCGTCCTGGAGATGTTGTCCGACAGCAGCTCCGCTCCGACTCTGCTGGGGTGCAGGCCATCAGCACGGAAAAGCCTAGGACGCTCCCAGAAAAGATTCCAATTATTAACAAAGAGCAGTTTCTGTTCTTTACACCATGTCAATAACCATTCATTTAGAGCAAGAAGTCTACTGAACCTTTCGTGCCCACGTCGATACGTGGGAAGTGGTCCTGACACGATGATCCTCGTCGCGGGCGACGTGCTGCGAACCGTCTCGATCAGGCTGCTGAAGTCCCTCTTCAGAACCTCCGTCTGCCGCAGCCTGGTGTCGTTCACTGGTGTTTGGTGATGAATAACATCACCAAAGCAATATCTCAATAGGCACTGATGCTCATGACTCCCGTTGAAGTATCCAGCTTCTCTAAGGTCTGCAAATAACTCCATCCAGAACTGAGACCTATAGAAATTGATACAAATTGTAGTTACATTTTTAAGCATATACACATATGTTTGAATTTCATGTGAAATTCATCACATCATCTCTCTTCACTAGAAATTTGTACTTTTGTTTAAGTACCTGCCACATCGTGCGGTAGCCAAATAGTTGTCCAGGTCCATGAAGTTCCAATCTGATGGCGTTACTCATGCAGTTTGGAGAGGAATAATCCTTTCTGCGGTACAACCCGGCTTCGTTCAGTTTACTTTTAAGAGTCCTCAAGCAGATGTTTACACCGTGTAGACTTGACATCATGTCCACGATTACAGCGTACGAGTGGCCCTCGTTAAAATATTGAACACATTGATGCAGTATGTCTGGTGTTTCCGTCTGGTCCGCGTCCTTTAGAAACTCCAAACACCGACCACACGTAAAGCAAAACCGCGTTAAGCTGCTCATGTGTTTGCCACAAAACATCCCTCGGCCGCAGTCTATGTTCAGTCACCATAAACTTTATTTACGCCATTTACTCCACAACACGAATTTACTACGCTCACCAACAACAACAACAACACCTTTCACCGCGTCACTTCCGGTGTGTGGTACATTCCCTTTCCGTAAAGAATCTGGCATTGTAAATTTGTTTCGGGACTGGTAAAAGTGTTTTGCGTCTTGTTAATTTTTTTTCTAAAATGTAAATTTGTTTCGTCCTTGGTAAAATTGTTTTTCCCATGTAATTGTGTTTTATGATAGGTAAAAATGTTTTCCAAAATGTAAATTTGTCTCGAGCTTCGTAAAAGTGTTTCACACTTTGTAATGTTGTTTTGCACTTCCCGGCCACTGTACTTAAGCTTATCATCGATGTGGCAACACGATGGAACAGCTCCATGGATATGCTGGAACGGCAACAAGTGGCTATAACGGCAACTCTTTTGAGTACAGAGGTGCGCACAAATGCCCCTCAAGTCGATACTCAGGCTTACCTAACAGTTCTAGCCATGTCTGTTCCCAGTGAACATGTTTTTTTCCACGGCAGCTTTTGTCTGCAAATGTAGATATGCTGGTTTTATGTAGATAACCTGTAGGTAACCTAAACAAACTCTAGTGTTTATGTTGAACAGAACACCATGCATTTTTCAGTGACAGAAAGACCTATTCAGTTGTTAATTTGAATACAGGAGGTTTTTAATAAACCTTAAAATATGATCTTGTATGTACAACAAAAAAGTTATTGAAATTTGTTAATGTTTTTTAAATAAATCTGTTATTTGAATTTCAGTTTCCATTTTAAAATTTTGTTCAAAATATCGTGATACGTATCGTATCGTGAACTCAATATCGAGATACCGTATCGTGACCTGGGCATATTGTTACACCCCTATCTGGCCGATTAGTCCAAGATCCCATCTTCTCTTGTATCTGGCTTGCTCCAAACACAGCTCTCACTGAGATGTTCTCTTTCCTCAAATCTATTTCCTTTTTCAGTTCACCAATGTCGTCTTTGTGTTCTTTAACTGCGTGTAAATTCTCCTCCATTCTTATTTTATTAGTTTTCAGTCGTTGATCTGCTTGTCAGATCTCTTATTTAAAGTTTGTATTGCATCAAAAATCACTTCATTTGTGATTTCATCTGCTTGTTGGATTTTGTCTTTCGCCTTTGTTTTTACTATCTTGGGATTCTTGGCAATGGTGTATGTTAATATCTTCTTGTGGCAGTTTCTGCCATCAGAGCTTAAATTTCTTCTTCATCACATGCCTCTGTAAGAGTATTTATGTTTAATATGGTCAGCAAGCACGGATTTCCACTACACGGTGTAGCCTGTGGGACGTCAGGAAAGAACCACAGGTAGAGGCAGGTCACCATCAACTTGTGTATTATTACTTATTGAACTGGTGCAACAGCGACAGATAACACACCGTGTTCTTCCAGCATATATCCACGAGTGCAGAGACAGGGAAAGGCAGGTCTTAAAGGGACCAACACCCAGACCGTTACAACAGTTATTGTGTCCAAAAGAATTCACAATAATGATATATAGTAATTGTAAGGATCCATCCACTGGCCCAAACGCGGAGTCCAGTGGCCTGGTTGAAGGTTTAATGCATGTTTGGTCTTTTCACAGCGCTTCTGTAAAGTTCACTTAATTTAACAGGATTTAGTTTCAATTTTAATCTAGCTCTATGTTTAATCTGACTCCAGTTTCATATGATCGTTAAAATATAGGTGCTTACTCTAATTTACGCTGATCACAAATATCAATTATATATGAATTATGAATTATTTGATTATTCTGGAAATCCCATACTTTCAATTATCCGTTCGTCAGGGACCCGAAGCCACTTAATGTCTCACGGTGGCCATTTTCCGCGGATCATACGATCACAAACTCGTCAGTCTGATGTTGAGTCAGAGGTATGTAGGTGACTAATACCCTTTTTGACAGCCGCCAACTGCTTGCCTTCACAAAAAGTGTAGTCTGCTTTAGTCTTCTCCCGTACAACTTGCTAACATCAGTGATAGACAGAAATCAGGAGGTCTCAGATGAAGTGCCAACTGCTCCATTCAATCCTGAGCCTGAAGTTTGCTCTATCCTGGTCATAGATTTGCAGTAGCATCAGCCTCCACATGCTCTACTAGTAATAATGATTCCAGAAGAGATCAGAATAAAATCAAATATAACATTTTATTTGCCAGGTAAAAATGCCAGTAGGGGTTCGATCTTCAGCTGGCTGGCAGGAGCCGCCACTGACAAGTCACATGACCTGTGAGTGGCTGGTGGCAGCTGCCAGTCTGATTCTGGCAGGTCACGTGACCTGCCAGTGACGGGCTGGTGGCTGGCAGTCTCAACCGCTTTAGACCTGTGAGTATAACTTGTTCTCTGTCACTCTCGCTGCAAGAAAATACACTATTTTATTGTTATGAATGTATTGTTATGACTCTGTTCTTTTGTATAATTGACGTTTTAGTTTTTTTTCCACAATTAAAGCAGTCAAAAGGAGCGTGATCACGACTGGTTGCTTACTGACGCTTCGCTTAAACTCAGAGCGCTCTCGCGGCTGACTGAGCTGCCAGTGGAAGCGACAATAAGCTGCTAGTTGCAATCACGGCCATCTGAACCATTTATTCGTGAGAAACCTCGATAAAACGACGGCAAATAAAAAGACTAGACCCATTAGAAGATATTAACGATCATGAAATAATATACTTCCCTGTAGCAAGAATGGTAGAGAACACGTTAAACTCAGAGCACTCTCGCGGCTGTCTGACTGAGCTGCCAGTTGAAATCACGGCCATTTAAACCATTTATTCTTAAGAAACCCCCATAAAACGACGGCAAATAAAAAGACTAGACCCATAAGAAGATATTAACGATCATGAAATAATAAACTTCCTTGTAGCAAGGGCGGCAGAGAACGCGTTCACCTCGGAGCGCTCTCGCGGCTGTCTGACTGAGCTGCAAATGCAAGCGACAATAAGCTACCAGTTAAAAATCACGGCCATTTAAACACTTTATTCATAATAAAACTCCATAAACGTCGGAAAATCAAAAGACTAGACCCATAAGAAGATATTAATGATCATGAAATAATATACTTCCTTGTAGCAAGATTGGTAGAAAACGCGTTGAACTCAGAGTGCTCTCGCGGCTGTCTGAGCTGCCAGTGGAAGGGACAATAAGCTGCCAGTTGAAATCACAGCCATTTGAACCATTTATTCGTAAGAAACCTCCATAAAACAATACAAATACAAAGACCAATAAGAAGATATTAATGCTCTTGAAATAATATACTTCCTTGTAACAAGATTGGTAGAGAACGCTGTTGCGGGAGAGAGGAAATAGGAGTTGCCGCTTTAAGACGGCAATCTCACTGTGTGCTGTGCAGGTGAAAACAGGAAAAAGAAGTTCGTATTCTGTTTGCTTCATGTTTACTGAAGTCAGTCCACCCGGGAGCTGTTTGCACTGTGAATCTGACAACACGAAAGAGAGTAAAAACGGCATGCACCGACAACTTTGTCCGTCTCATCTTTGCACGAACGTGAATTGACGAGCTGTTACGCTGCCGCCGAGAATCACTGAAGCGGGGGAAGTAACACTGGAGGCTCGCGTCCAGGATTTGTTCGTCGCAGGTGGTGAGTTATACGGACATTTTAGACAGTTTAAACCGAACCAGACGTTGTCAGAGAGAATGTGGAAATGGCAGATATTCGGGAGGGAACGCGAGTGGTGAGAAAGCATTCTCATTTAAATACGAGCAGCCTGTGGAATCCTGCGATGTCGGAAAGGATGGAGAATAATGAAAAACGAACACATATCATTTGTTGACTGGCTAAATGAAATGGATGCTCAAGTGGCAAAGACTGATAATAATACCAATCCATTTAAATGCAGCTCTACCCCGTGTCCACAATCACTTTCAATGAGCAGGCCCACATGTTGCTATGAGCCACACATCTCACAGCAAACAGCCAGAGCATCCAATCCATTTATTAGTGGGGTGGAAAATGAGCATGTACATGACAGTGGAATCGATACACATTGCTACACAGAAAGTACTCCAGCAAATTTAAACTTCACACACTCCATGTGCACTGATTTAACAGCCAAAAGGATGTTTCAAGAGACACCCACATTAAATCGCCAGCCCTGTAAACATGATGTCTGTGCAGCTCAGCATAGTATTTACGAGGATGAAGGTAACGCTGTCTATTCCAGTGTTGATGAGTGTTATTTCCCGGAGCTTACTAGGTCCAGACAACGTGGAAGGAAACCACGTCGGACGTTCTGTGACCTGTCATCAGACAGTGGGGAGGAATGCAGTGATCACAGAGAAAGGATCCCCACACTGCGACCAGGTCAGTTTGATGGCTCTACTTCATGGAGAGAGTTCCTAAACCGCTTTGAGGATTGTGCCAAAGCTAACCACTGGTCTGAAAGGACAATGACTGTGCAGATGAGGTTTTGTCTAGTAGGTGCAGCAGGTGCAGTAATCCACAAGAACCCCAGGTCCAGCTGTTGGGATTATGCCCGCATAGTAGAGGAAGTGGAGGCTGCATACAGTCCTTCATCTGAACACGCTGCTGCCATTGGAATAGAGCTGAGACAGAGGGTCCGCAGGGCAGGTGAGCCACTCCATGTGCTAAGAGATGACATTTACGAAAAAGTCTCCATTGCTTATGCAGATCGCTTTGAGAAGGAACAGGACTCTATAAGCGTCGAGGTGTTCACTAATGCCATGGGAGATGCGGACATCGTGCAAAGACTGCTGGAAGAGCGACCACGTACCCTGGCTCGCGCCTATGAGATCGCACACGTCGAACAGATGCTAGTGTAACACAACTCATGCAATCTGCCGTAAGACCGATGGAACGAAAGACTAGAGCAGCAGCAGTACGTGAATGTCCAGACCAGAGTGGGAGTGACGAGGAAAGTTCAGTACCGTCAAACCATGAGTGGAGACAGAAAAACTCAAAAGCAGAATTCAAACATCACCTCCAAAAATTCAACAAGAGGAATAAGGTCAGTTGGGAAGAGATTGTCTGTCACAACTGCCAAGGCATCGGTCACATGAGGCGGAACTGTCCTTTGCCCAGGCTCAACCTTGAATGTGTGACTCCAGCACTTCCTCGGCCAACAGAGATCCAGCCTGCCTCCACAGTTCTCAGAGTCAAGGGGAGCGGTCCAGAAACGTGCATTCATCTGCTGTTGTACGACATGGAAGTCTGTGCCCTGTTGGACAGCGGGGCCAGGAGGAGCGTGTTACCCCGGCTCTGTTATGAGACCATCAAGGCTGATGTAAGGTCCCCACTCAAGCTATCCACTGTACAGGCCCTGCAGCGAAGTGCCGATGAACAAATCCAGCAGAATCTCTATGCTGGCCTAGCCTCCCCAAGTAATAGCTGCTGAGCTTCACCCATCGTAATGGTGCAAAAGAAAGACCAAACGTACCGACTCTGTGTAGACTACCGGGCACTAAATGAGCGCACCATAAAAGACGCTTACCCACTCCCAAGAATACAAGACACTCTAGACACTCTGTCCACAGCAAAGTGGTTTAACACATTGGACCTTGCCTCCGGCTACTGGCAAGTGGAGTTGACCCCGCAGGCGAGACAGGCAGCTGCGTTCTGCAGCAGGAAGGGGCTCTTTGCGTGGACCGTCATGCCGTTTGGCCTCTGCAACGCCCCGGCGACGTTCCAACGCTTAATGGACCGTGTCTTGGCTGGAATGCACCCATGGGTACCGTGCCCCCATGGAAAGGATTGCTGTTGATCTGATGGGCCCCAATGAATGAAACAGAACGCTTTAATCATTACATTCTCTTAGTACAAGATTATTTCACCAAATGGGTGGAAGCGTACCCCCTGCCCAACGACCAGGCTGTTACTGTGGCAGAGATTATAGTCTCTGAATGGGTCTGCCGTTATGGGGCCCCACTTACCCTCCATAGTGACCAGGGCACCAATTTCAAATCGGAGGTCTTCCAAACAATGTGTGAGCTGCTTGACATTGACAAGACCCGTACAACACCTTTCCGGCCGCAGTCAGACGGCCAGGTCGAGAGATTCAATGCCACTCTACAGAAAATCCTAGCCACGACCTCTGAGCGATGTCGTTGGGAATGGGACCTTATGGATCCCTACGCTGTGATGGCTTACCGAGCAACCAAGCACAGTTCGACTGGATTTACCCCAAACATGATGCTCTTTGGGCGAGAGATAACAGAGCCTATTGACCTGGTCGCAGGAAAGCCCCCCAACGACACACTGACTCAATCAATCCCACAATATGTGGTGCAGATGAGAGAAAGGCTGGAGTTGGCACATCAGGTTGCAAGGGACGTGCTAGGCCAATCAGTGGAGCGTGCTAAAAAGCAGTACGACAAGAGAGCAGGCAGGACGTGCTACAAGGTCGGTGATGCAGTGTGGTACCTTGTCAAGGGAACAAAGCGAGTGAAAAACAAAATCAGTAAGTTTCTCCTCAACTACCATGGTCCTTACTTTATCCTGGGACATCTAGATGATTTAGTGTACCGGATCCAGAGAAACTGAGGACCAAAGTAAAAGTCGTTTACCATGACAAACTCAAACCTTACCATTCTCGGCAACCCCTGGAGAACAGCTGGGTGTTTAAAGACTCAGAAGTTTGGCAACCGGCGTTGGGGGAACGGTGCCTTGCTCAAGGGACTCACCTCAGTCGTGGTATTGAGGGTGGAGAGAGTGCTGGTTATTCACTCCCTCCACCTTCAATCCCTGCCGGACCTGGGACTCGAACCCGCAGTCTTTCGATTACGAGCCCGACTCCCTAACCATTAGGCCACGGCTGCCCCATAACAACAGGTTTGTAAACAGACTCAAACCCATGCAAAATCCATGCATGCGTTCTACTGAGGTAAATTTGAACGCACAAGACTGATTTTTTTTTCCATACGTTCGACACATATGCCGCACTGTACAGCACTGATGCGCGTTACGTTATGTAAGGTGCATGCGGCTTTGAGTTGTGCTGCACACACCGATCGGTGGATGGCATTAAAGAACCGCAAGAGCGAGTAGAAAGCACGCAGCGCTGTCTGCGCTCTATAGTTCTTGCGGAACTTTGATTTTAAACACAGATCTTTCTGCGCAGCGCCAACTTCAAATCGAACGCACCTAAAAATCCAATTGACAACTTCGTGGCCGCGGGGCCCTCCCCTTAAGGCGGGGCCCTAGGCGACCGCCTGTATCGCCTGTTGGAAGGGCCGGCGCTGAGTACCAAGTAGTATATTTGTATTACTACTGAGTACAGCATTAAAGTGCAATGTATGAAAATTACAACATATTTTTACTCCAAAATCATGTTTTAGCATCAGTCGAGTGTGAAATAACCTCCTTCTGCGAATGTAGCTTTTTAATTACAGAATGAGGCAGAAATTATATTACTTTACAGTATTCTACACAGCGATAAAGGCTGTGTGGATTAGACCTGAATTATAAGTCCTTATGAAAAAGCAGCATCAATTTTCAGCACTCATTTTCATTGGTATAAAAGGAGAAAGTGATGTGACATCACACACACACACACAACAGTGTGATGCTGTGTGTCTTCAGTCTCTGTTGAATGTGACGTCTCCTTAGTGGCTCCTTATTCACCGTTAGCTGATCCTGAGGAACAGTCCTACAATAAAAAATACAGACAGTCACATATGAGTATGAGACAACACTGCTATCACATCAGCAGATCAGCCAGAGATAATAGTATATTCATATTACTGCCAGAGATATGAATGAACAACTGATCATAGATTAATAACAGTAAATGATCA
>JAMKFB010000245.1:791753-827882 GCA_036247105.1 Cirrhinus mrigala | reverse complement strand
GTTTTCAATAAAAATAAAACAATTACTGACAAAACAACTGTCATATCTTATAGTGAAATAACGTTTTAAACCTCTGAATAGCTAATAATAATCATTATCAACACTGAGGATCAATATAAACAAAGGATGATGACATTAGTAAATAAACATTGCAGCGATATTATTCAAATAAAGCACATTTATAATAATATTTACATTAACAGCCACCTTTCTATAACGTTTTCAATAAAAACACAATAATTATTGACAAAAAATTCGGCATATCTTATAGTGAAATAACTTTTTAAACCTCTGAATAACTAACAATAACTATTATTAACACTGCGGATGAATATAAACAAAAGTGATATTGTTAAAATCAAGTACATTTATAATTGCATTTAAATGACAGAGATATAAATATGCATTATATAATATTAGGCCTAATAATTATAAAAAAAACAAGGTATAAAATTAAATAATAAATGCGGGTCTTACGTCGTTCATGTCGAACGTCTTGAACATGGTCGTGACGTACTCGTTTGATGTTTCTGACAGATTCTTCAGGCCAAAGAACTTCTTGAACTCGTAGAAGGTGAGCTGGCCGGACGGGCACTCGGTCATGAACTTCCGGTACCACTGATGAGATTCGCACGCGCTCAGCTCCTCCAGAGTCGTACCCGGCGCGTTCCCCATGCTCCTGATGCTGCTGCTGCCGCCGTACTACCGGAGAAGGTCCGGGAGAGATCACCACAGAAACCCCCACTGAGCCACGAGCTCAGCGCGCGGGACAGCATGAGTGAGTCCCGACCAATCCAGTGCGATGGGCCGGGATCACAGATGACGTCACGCGCCGAGCTGTTGTTTTCAGCGAATTAGCGTGAATTAACGCTCACCTGCTGAATGTGTCCTTAGCTGGTTTAAGCTGGTCCTTTGCTGGTTTTTGCTGGTCATGTTGCTGGTCAAGGACCAGCATGAACCAGCAAAGGACCAGCATAAACCAGCATCAAAACCTACCTAACCAGCATCCCAGCATCAAAACATACCTACCAGCATATGCTGTTTTTTTCACCAGGGGTGTCAGTGTGTTTATTGAACAAGAGTTTATATTGATTTTACTTTGAGCATATCTTGTTTTTTATGTATTTATTGTATTACTAATTGTTTATTGTATGTTTGCAGCAACATTTAGTCCACAACAAGTTTCCTATTTTATTGAACAATGACAATTCGGTTTTATCTGCTTATTTTATTCATCAGAATAGTTAAAGAAGAGTAGAGTGGGGGAAAACGTTCATAAGATGAAATCAAGATACATTTTTATTGTAAGTACAGATTACGTTGACAAGAGTGATGTAGAACTTTTCACCATGAAGATTACACTGGTGCTGTACCGGAGAGAAAACATATTTCACAGTAAATTATCTAATTTTCGGCAGTAAGGAAAAAAAAAGTGTTTTAAAGCGTGTTGTTTTGTAGAACATCACGGTTCCATATGATATGAGAACACTAGGGCTTGTAGATAGGGAATATGAATATTTTTTTCTCAAACATAGTCAGTGGGGTAAAACAGCCCCCTTGGTACAAATTAAATTTTTGGTAAAAATCTAATAACATGAAAACTCTGGACATTTTTCATACTTTGTTTATTATTTACGTCATTGACACTAAAACCATGATAACTTGTCTGAACACGGTTAACTTTTGTTAAAAAATTACACGGTCCTTAAGGGTCCTTTTTCTCCAACCGCCTCTTCCGTGTGTAATTCCAGGTTTAAAGAAGAAACATGAATAGCAAAACACACTGACCTAATTGGTATGTAAATGTTTACTTCTTAATTCACTCAAACAAATAAATAAATGATTTTTCTCCCCCTCCTCCTCCTTCTTCCTTTAGTCTGCAGGCGGAGCGCTGGTCAGCTATCGTCTTTCAGCGCTTTTTCTTTCGATTTGATTCCCAGGTGTAAAAATGGCAGCAGGTAAGAATCATATTGGTTACAAACATGCAGTAACGCTTCCGCAATGAGTTATTAGGTATTTATGAAATATTAGCCAACTTCAAACAGCGATTTATTTCGTTTACTAAATGATATTTCACTGCGCTTATTATTAAACGTGCCATTGACGCAAAAACAAGACATTTCATTTTGTGATATGATGTAAACATAGCGACACAAATTCATTTCTACCTGAGCATGACATAGGCCTATCTTTTGAAGTTCACTTCACAATATGCATTAATTCGGTACACCTGCATCAAACACGATACTTAGGCTACATTATTGTGTTTATATAATAGCCTACATTTACTGACTGCATGATAAACGTATGTACGTTGTAATATTAACATTACAACATTACAATAAATGTAATTTGGTTATATTAGCTGTGTCTTTTATCTTATTTGACAATAATCATGACATTTAACTGTTGCTTATTGTTCGCTTACCAGGGTCAGACATAGCTTAGATTTTGAGCGGGGCAATTAAGTCCCCCAATAATTAGAAGTGGCCAAATTGTCCTATAATTGGTTGGATTTCACCAGTCAAATCTGTGCTGATCTGTGTATCATCAGCACACTGTTCTGTGCTCAATGGGTTCTAATTATTGCAAACATTGTGATGTCACAGCTTTTCAGTGCACAAATGTTTTTGTGATTAAGAACACTGTTCTGTTCTGTTCTCTGTGTTTGTGTTTTTGTTTGTGATTTATTTATTTATTTTTTTTTTTCATTTCTTTAGCATCAGAAGGTAGACATAGTCCAGATCATGATCGTCCTAACAGTAAGTAAATTAAATCACTGGCAGTGATGTTTAAGATGTGTTAACTTGAAACATTTTTATACAGTATTCTCTGTTGTAACCATGGCTCGAATTGAGCGGGGTGGCATCACCCTTGTTGGAAAAAAAAAAAGACAAAAAGCCTCCCCTTTGTAAAACTATCATCCCCCCTTACCATCCCCTTTAGATTAATAATGCTGTGTATTATGTAAACCTAAAGTGCAAATTAAGTGATACAATTCTCTAGGTATAGGCTAATTATTTATAAACTAAATAACGGCGATTGGCCAATCAGAGCTCGGTATTAACAATGTGCACGATTGCTCTCCCATGTTGTCTTATTTTTCGTGCAAAATATTTCAAGCTCAACTTCTGACGTTCTTTAAAATGAAGACAACATAATAAGGTAAGGCATTTCACTAATTAGAGTTTAAAGACATTCCCCTAATATTATAACGTTATTGTTATAATTGTGTCTTTACTATGTGTGAATGTGAGGATGAGGGATGCGTTCCATTCAGAAATGATCACTTCCAATTCATGCTAGTTGACATAAAGTATTTCCGTGACTTGGCAAAAACACGTCGTGTGTCACGTGTTCTTTGTGTTTTTGTTCCGTTTTCCCTGTTCTCCTGCTTCCTGTTTCTGTTCCTCATCTGTTACTATGGTTTTTGATTAATTACCCCACACCTGTTATTCATTTTGCTCTCGTTTGTTCTAGTATTTATACCCCATTCTGTTCAGTCTTTCTTTGTCCGTTCTTAGTCAATTTTAGTTGTGCGTATGCCCTGTCAGCCTGTCTTTACTATTAATAAAATCATATTATTTCAACGGCATTCTCCGATCGTCATCTTCTTGCCTGCTACATACACACCTGACATCGTGAGAGTCCAAAAGCATTCATTGGAGGATGAAGCCTATTAGAATGCGTTTCGAATGCCTCTATAATTCGAATAATGAAAGGAAAAATATTCCTGTGTCAGTTTTTATTTTTTTCTTATATGATATAAGCCTAGTTAAGTAATATGTGAGATCACTAATGCTAAAATAATTTTACGTAGCAGTTTAAAAGACAAGAAGTTAATTGAGCGAATTACATTTTAGACACATTTTGTCTTTTTCATGTTTAGCAAATGAAATGGTTCCAAACAAAGCCGGAGCATATCTGTTGTGCATCTCAGAGCAACACTGCTGTGTTTCTTTCCAGAATCAGTCTTTTTCTGAATGAAAATTCAATTAATCATTTATTAAAACAGATACTTGCCGCCAACTACTGCCTAAACCAACACAAAAACACACTAAGCAAAATATTTATATATATATTTTTCAGACAAAAAAAAAATATATTTTTATAATTTGACCACTGCACTTGTTACCCCTCTCCCTGGGTCCTACTCGCACTCGTGACGAGTGGGGCTTGAACCCTGGTCTCCAGCATGGGAGGCGGGCCTACTAACAAGGAGGCTAAAGACTGCTGCTACTAGCATCTGTCGCTAGTGCGATCGGGGGAGTGAAAATATTGCAATCATTTTTTGAGCTGGATGTTTGTTATTGTAAAAATGTTCACAGTATTATTACTGCAATTGCATTTACAGTGCTATATTGTCTTTACTGTAGTTTCATTTACAGTTTTGTTTTTTACCTTATTTTCAATAACAGTATCAGTACTGTAGAGTCTGTTTTCATTTAGTTTAAACATTTTTCACCTGTAAAAAACAATCCAATTGTGGTACAGCACTGTAATTCAAGATTTTTACCACTCCAACCCCATAAAAATCATAATAACTCATGAGCATTAGTTCTGATAATATTTTTTTTAATTGTTGAACACTTTCTTTTTAAAAGTACAAATTACAAATGTTGACCTCTAGGATACACTAGCAAAAAAGTGATGAGAAAGACATTTATAATATTACAAATTATTTCTATTTCATGCTATATCATTCTATTCATCAAAGAAACCTGAAAATATCTACTCCGCTGTTTTCAGCAGAATAATAATTAATAAATAAATAATAATAGTTTTTGAGCAGCAAATCAAAATATTAGGATGCTTTCTGAAGGATCATGTGACTGGAGTAATGATGCTAAAAATTCAGCTTTGAAATCACAGGAATAAATTACATTAGAAACTGTTTTAAATAGTAAAAATGTTTTGAAATTGTACTGTTTTTGCTGTACTTTAGATCAAATTAATGCAGGCTTAGTGAGCAGAAGAGACCTTTAAAAAACATTACAAATCTTACTGTGCAAAAGCTTTGACTGGTAGTGTAAATAAAATGAAACCATACAGTAAAAATGAGTTTGTGTTGGTGCTGTATGCACTATTATGTTAATTAAAAACATTATATACTACATCTGAACACAGTAGTAAGAAATAAACTGAAGTAAAAAAGTAAGAAACTTAAGTTTTATGAATGGGTCAGTGAATCACTGATTCAAGGTGTTAAAAAATGGTAGATTCATTCAGTAATGAAATGCTGCTGTTTGTAGAGACATACAACATTGCTTTGTTTAGAACCATTTCTGCGAAGAGCAAAAAGTCAATATTTTCTTCATTCTTTAAATCACTTAATATTACCTTCTTGTTTATTGAAATTTGTTGCCCTCACCCTTAGTAAAGTCTACCACAGACCGTGCTAAATGTTAACCAATCTGTTCATATGATCGTTCTAAATGTGTATGTGCACTGTCACACCCCTGTGGACTGTTTCTGTGGTTTCTCCCTATCTCCCTATAGTGTGTGTATTTAAGTTTGGTTCTGTTCCCCATTGGTTTGTCAGTTCTTAACGTCTTCTCAGTTATATTGTCTTAATGTCTTTTCGTGCGTGTGGATTCCCTGCTGTTCCTGTTCGTTTCTGTTTCTTTTGTGGATTATTTAATAAAAGTGTATGTTCCGGATCGATCCTACTCCTCATTCCCCGCACACAACGACTCGTGACAGTGTGTGTTTCCTAGAAAGTCTGTGCATATATTACTACAATAAAAATCTATATTTGTTGCTACACAGTAACAATAATTTAAATTTGACAGATGGTGGGATCGCTATTATGAATTTAAAGGTTGCAGTAAGTTAAAGATACCTGAAGCAGCTGCATTTTGCTATTTAATTGCTGGTTTAATAGAAATAATTTTAATGCACATGCAACACCTGTCACACCCCTGTGGACTCTTTCTGTGGTTTCTCCCTATGTATGCCCTTATTTGGTCTTTCCTGTTCCATCTTCAATTATTACTTCATTGTCTAATCGTTTTCACCAGTCCTGTTCTGATTAGTCTGTGTATATAAGTTTGGGTCTGTTCGCCATTGGGTTGTCGGTTCTTAATGTCTTTTCATTGTATTGTCTTTGTCTCTTCGTGCCTGTGGATTCCCTGCTGTTCCTGTTCGTTCCTGTTTCTTTTGTGGATTATTTAATAAAAGTGTATGTTCCGGATCACCTCGCCCCAACTCCTCATTCCCCGCAAACGACGACCCTGACAACACCTTTTAATATTACTATAGTTTATGATCAGGAAAAAAAAAACTGTACAGTAATAGAATTTACATTTTTACTAAAATAAACATGTATAATATTTCTTAGTAAAACTTGTAATTTTAATACATTGCTAACCTGTTCTGCGAGTTAGTGGAGAACAGCAGCCCGTGGCTAATTTGGCTAATTTAGTAACATTAGTTAAATTGATGAAAGCTCACCTGTTGTTAGCACCGCTACGACGGCAATCACAAGAAAAGACTCCAAAACACCTCCGATGCAGACGACATGACCACAAGACCACACACTTGAAAATAAAACACAAAAGATGTACTTAACAGCAGTGTTTCAGTTTTCCTCAGTATTTCATATTAGCGTGTTGTTTTAGGCTGTGTCAAGTCTGTCACTGAAGTTACATATGACATTTGTGTACTCCTTTGTAACTTATAGCATTTGATGAGAATGACCTTACTTGCGATAAGAGAACTGTTGCCAACTAATTTTCAGGAAAAACCTTAAAATATGGCAAAGTGTTTTTCGAATGTTAATATGAAGGAATTTTCTGTATTAATTTTTCACCAGCATATTTAAAATGACACAATGAATTTACACTGAACAAAATTATAAACGCAACACTTTTGTTTTTGCCCCCGTTTTTCATGAGCTGAACTCAAAGATCTAAGACTTTTTCTATGTACACAAAAGGCCTATTTCTCTCAAATATTGTTCACAAATCTGTCTAAATCTGTGTTAGTGAGCACTCCTCCTTTGCTGAGATAATCCATCCACCTCACAGGTGTGGCATGTCAAGATGCTGATTAGACAGCGTGATTATTGCACAGGTGTCCCTTAGGCTGCCCACAATAAAAGGCCACTCTAAAATGTGCTGAATTTTTAATAATGAAATTATGCGTAAAATGTTCTCTTTTGAAATTTTCAAAGCTAAAATTTACAACAATATTGTAAATGCAGCCCTAAACAATGCGAGCCCTGAAAATCCAGTGTATTGATATATAAGAACTGTTAATACAATGCAATTTTTTCTGCAATTCAGCATTTTGAAAAAAATTTATTATTATAATTTTTTTTCAAATGCATTTGTCATTATTATGCTTCTATAGAATGTATACAGTATTACATCTATGCTCATGTTAGGCATCCTATCACTGTTAATACTTGGCATATTATGTTCATCTAGCTGGAAATCTGCATGTTGGTTCAGAATTTTTATGCTACAACAATCATTTATACTTCTGCTTTTTATATCCTTCAAAATCTCTATTATTTTTAGTCTGAATCCATACTGTAACATTGTCTGAGGAACAGATTGGCACAAATTGCCTTTTATTTAAAAAAATGAATGAATAAATAAATACTTATTCCATCATGGCTGATCATTCCATCTCATTTGGGCTTATTCACATATCACATCAGTGAAGTCAGGTACTATACAGTACTCTTAATACTGCAATCTACTCTGTTTAAGGTTAGGTTTAAGGGGTAGAGCAAAAAGTGATCTCTCCATATTGAAGCTGTTTCTGTGTTTTGTGTCATTCAAACACAGTTTATTTACAAAATTATAAACAAAAGTTATTGAAACTATAAAACACTAGGGAACCTCAGGAGAACACAGGTAACACTGAAAACCCTACACTTTCACAAACCAACACTAAACAGCAACAAAAATGCACTGGAGAATGTACAAATGCAGAAAGTTTTCTGTATGGGTTGTGTTTAGGGGTATATACAGTTTCAGTATAAAGCCAACATGTGAGTCAGTGTGTGTGTTTGTGCTCTTTTCCAGTGAGTGATCTGAGGATTGTTCTGCTAGGAAAGAATGGATCAGAAAACAGACGAGTGGGAAACACTATACTGGATACAGCAGCATTTCACAGTGAAGCTCAATCTTATTCACAGCAGCACAGTGAGAAAATCAGTGGAGAAGTGGAGAAGAGACACATCACAGTCATCAACACTCACCTGCTCCAGCCAAATCTCTCACATCAACAGATAATACAGGGAGTGAGAGAGTGTGTGTCTCTGTCTGCTCCAGGACCTCATGTGTTTGTCCTCGTACTGCAGAGTAAGGACTTCAGTGAGAACGACAGAAACACAGTGAAATATGTGCTGAACCGCTTCAGTAAGCAGGCCATTAAACACACTATAGTGCTGACGACTGATGAAGAGACTCGCACATCCAAACTGCCTTTTATGATATGGAATAACGCTATTCGTGATTTAATAAAGGAGTGTGGAGGAGGACATCTACAGTTTGATATAGTAAACACAGGATGGCGCTCTGAGATTGTCAGAAAGACAGAAGAGATATTCAAGAAACAACATGAAGAACTTCTCACCTGTAACATGTATGGAGATAGAGTCGTTCAGTCATCAGTGGATGAAGATCTGAGCAGATCTGGAGATTCATTCAAAGGAAATGAGAAAGAGAAGAAGTATTCAGATCTACGCACAAAAACAGCAAGTGATGGAAGAGGTTTGTCAAAATCTTTTTCAGGATAATACCTATATGAATAGGGTCATGAACGATTATCTGTAACGATTAGCTGTATTTCTAAAAATAAATAAATAAATAAATATTTTTTTGAATAGGGTCTAAATGCTGTGGTGTGAGTTCAGACAGTTTGTATGTTGTCATAGATCCATACATACAAAGTTCAAGCAAACAGTACTGCAAGTCAGTTAAATACTGCAGGATAGACTACAGTTGATAATATTTTTGTTGTTAAGTAAGAGTACATTTGATACCAAAACTGATCTGAGTCTACTCTGTCTAATTCTACTTTCAGTGTCGACTATTGGAAAAACAAAGCTGAACATTGTGCTGTGTGGAAGTAATCCATCACTCAAGAACTCAGTGTCTAAAATGTTTAGAGGGGTAACGAGTAAACCTCAAAAAGAGATGAGTAAAGTGTGTGTGAAGAGAGAGGGAATAATTCATGGATGGCAGATCAGTGTAATAGAGCTTCCAGCTCTCACTCGACTCTCAGAGGAGGAAGTGATGCGTCAGACTCACTGCTGTGTGTCTCTCTGTGATCCTGGAGTTCATGTGTTCATCATCATCATTCCTGATGGTCCACTTAATAATGAAGACAAAGCAGAAATAGAGAAGATTAAAGGAATATTTTATTCACAAGAGCACTTCATGGTGCTTTTCATTACTGAACTCAGTGTTGACAAAAGTGTGTCAGATATTGTAGAATCCACAGAATCTGAGAGGATTGTGAGTCTCTATGGGAGTTGGTACTTTGTGATGGGGTTAAAGGACCAGAGAAACACTGAAAAGATCTCAAAGATTCTAGATGTTATAAACAGCATGAAGACTGAACCCTATTCTCTTCAGACCTATATAAGAGCTCCAGAGAAGAGAGTCAGACATGAACTAGAGGAGTAACTGAGAGTAAGAGACAAAGAAATCAAAGAGTTACAGGAGAAGATCAAGACACTGGGTGAGTGCATTCATTTGTTTTCTTTTAATAAATCAACTTTGTGACAATACATTAATTAGCTTACAGATTATTTCAGGTTATTTACAATTAATTGGCACATCATGTAGTTCAGTAGAATAAAAAAATTGCTTTACATCGCTTATTATGGTACAACATAACAGTGGATATTATGACATACAGATAATAATAAAGCACTGGGGTCAAATTTTGTTCTTCAAAACATAAAATCAAAAAAGTGATTTTCAGATCTTCAGATCCAGAATTCACAGAGAATTTGGCCAAAATCAAATGATTATAAAAAATTAATATGACAACAGTGTTTTGTATTCAGTAGTTTGTATATGTTTTGTATTCATGCAGTATTATAAAATAGCATTTAATGAGCTTATAAGAATCTTATTACAGAGCTAAAACTTATTACACAGCTCTTTGGAAAACTAGATTATGTTTTGTCAGTTGTTTCTGAATAACGGTGGTGCTGCTCTACGTCTCTTATACCTCACACCAACACAACTGATTTGCAGAACCTGTAGGCTAATGAATAAGAAAGCTGATAAAATAATTTAAACTCAATATTTAATGTATGTTTTGTTGTTTATTGGGAAGGAATCATGTAATAATCTGAAATTAGCACACTGTCATGAAACCGCTTGAGTTTACCATTTGCATAAACTTATTTGAACAAATTAATATTTAATGTCAGTTTATTTATATATTTGGTAGGTAGCGGCATAATAAGCAGAATAATACAGTCAGCTTCACATCAGGATCCTGACCATCCTGTTGGAGTTTATTTTTGATAATGATCAGCTGACTGCACATTATCCTTTACATATCAAACAGAGATGTGTGTTGAGGTAGTTATTTAATACTTTTACCTGTCAAAGCCACTGGCAGTTTGCCTGTTTTTACATGAGTTCACAATGATCAAATAGGAGAGGTCAGAGCTCTTTAGTGTGTCCACATGAGTACATATTCTGCAAAGACATGAAAGCTTTTAGTGGGAAACTAGTAAGTTACAGTACAATCATGATTATAGTAAGTCCATGATGTGAATGCAGCATTCATCTTACAACATTGTTAAATTAGTTTTTTCCTTTGACAGTTCCAGATGGTGTGAAGCTGAATCTGGTTGTGTGTGGGAGTAACAGAGAATTAAAATCCTTCATATCAAACCTGATCCTGAATCAGAGCGAGAGAAGATCAGAGCTCAGCTCAGAGTTTGTGAGGAGAGACGTGGAGCTTCATGGACGTCTGATCAGTCTGGTGGAGCTTCCAGCTCTGTTCAACACTCAGCTCTCAGAGGAGGAAGTGATGCGTCAGACTCACCGCTGTGTGTCTCTCTGTCATCCTGGAGTTCATGTTTTCATCATCATCATTCCTCATGCTCCAATTAATAATGAAGACAAAGCAGAAATGGAGGAGATCCAGAGGATATTCAGCTCAAGAATCAACAAACACATCATGATCCTCATGAAGCAGAATTCAGAGCATCAGAGAGAAAAACTGAATGAAGAAACACAGTCTGTCATTCAGAGTTTTGGAGGACGACATCATTTCATTGACCTGAACACACGAGTGTCTGTGTTGATGGAGAAACTTGGGCAGATGGTTGAAGAAAATAGTGGTGATTGTTTCTCTGCAGAGACATTGATGGAGACACAGATGGAAAAAATGCAAAAATTTGAAGAAATGAAGAGAAGAATCCAATCATTAGAAAAGTGGTTTCAGTCACAAGGTGATGATCATAAAATCTTAACTGAATAAGCCTTTAATGATTGCAAAAATCTACACAGATTTTACACAGAGACAAAACAATGATATTATATGCAGAGTTCAGAAGAAATAAAATGATTAGACATGATGATTAAGTTACACACAATATTCTCTAATGAGCTGGAAAATTGGCTGTAGTGACCAAAGCGTGATTTCTCAGTTTCTCAGTTTCTTGGACGTCCTTACAGTGAATTCAATGGTGCTCCAATGATGAGATGGTTTGATATGATGATGACTTAGAGTTAGTATTGGCGTTATCCACAAAAAAAAAAACTTTATGCACCAATTGAAACCTTACATCTGCTGGCGTCTTCCACAGTTCCACGAGCTTATTATGTCATTTACTAGGGACACGATATTTAAACATCTTTAATGACAGTCCTTCGCCAGCAGGTGTCACTATATTGACAAATAATGGCTCATACATTGGCAGTCTTCACTTGAGATTCAATATATTGTTTTTAATATTTATTTATTCTATCTTTAGGTTCAACAGAAAGAGAAGATGAATTGAGGATTGTGCTGCTTGGAAAAACTGGAGTTGGGAAAAGTTCAACTGGAAACACCATCTTAGGAAGAGAAGTGTTTTTATCAGACATTTCTCAAACATCTATTACTAAAGTGTGTCAAAAGGAGACAGCTGAAATCAACAGCAGACACATTACTGTGATCGACACTCCAGGACTGTTTGATACTGAACTCAGTAATGAAGAAATCCAGAGAGAAATCAGCAACTGCATCCACATGATTCTGCCTGGACCACATGTGTTTCTCTTACTGATTTCACTGGGACGATTCACTCAAGAAGAACAAACAGCAGTGAAGATCATCCAAGAGACATTTGGTGAAAACTCTTTAATGTACACCATGGTGCTCTTCACCAGAGGAGATGATCTGAAAAACAAAACCATCAATCAGTTTTTGGGAGAACCTGGATCTGAACTTAAAAACCTGATTGAATCATGTGGAAACAGATTTCATGTGTTCAATAATGAGACTGGAGACCAAACACAGGTGACTGATCTACTGCAGAAGATAGACAACATGGTGAAAGCAAACGGAGGGAGTTACTACTCGTGTAAGATGTTCAGAGAGATGGAAAGACAAATAAAAGAACAACAGAAGAAGATACTGATGGAGAAAATGGAGGAACTGAACAGAGAAAAAGAAGAACTGATGAACAAACATGAAGAAGAGAAAAAGAGGATGAAGATGATGATGGTGGAAGAACATGACAAAGAGAAAAAGAGAAGAGAAGAAGAATTTAGAGAGAGAGAAGAACAATATAAAAGAGACATTAAAGAAAGAGAGGAACAAGAGAGAAAAATACGAGAGGAGCTGAAAAGAGAACGAGAGGAATGGGAGAAACAGAAACAACAGGAAAGACAAAGAAGAGAAGAAGAGGATGAGAGAAGGAGAAAGATAGAAAAGGAAACATGGGATGAATATTATGAGAAACTTAAACGAGAGAAGGAAAGAAGATACAGAGAGAAAGAAGATCTTCAGATCAAACATGAAGAAGAGAGAAAAAGAATGAAGATGATGATGGAGGAAGAAAGACAGAATCATGAGAAAGAGAGGAAGAGAAGAGAAGATGAATATATTCAAAGAGAAGAACAATATAAAAGAGACATTACAGACATAGAGGAACAAGAGAGAAAGATGCGAGAGGAGCTGAAGAAAGAACGAGAGGAATGGGAGAATCAGAAACAACAGGAAATACAAAGAGAAGAAGAGGAGAAAGAAAGACATAGATTTAATGAACTTTATACAGGAACTCATGAGGTTCAGCACACAAACAGTAAGTAACAAAAAAAATAAAATAAAAAATAACCAGCTCATTTTTAAAAGTAATTAGCAAAAAATGAAATATAGAATGACAGAATATAGAATTATCAGTCAGACAAGCGACATTTAGGGGTCTATATTATTTTACAGTGGAAAATTTCACCAGCTGAAAATATATAAACGCTTTAACCAGAGAGACTTCAGCTGACTCAGACTCATTGACTTGATATTGAAGTCAGTAATGAATGACTTGGTGGGGCCAAATTAGTTTTGTGTTGATTGTGTTGATTATCCTTTTTATTTTTATTTTTTTTTCATTCAAACAAATTCACAAATTAATCTATTTATTATTATTATTATTATTATTATTATTATTATTAATACTACTATATAAAAACACAGGGAATATTCAGGGAAAACAGTCAGCCTGCATTTTATTTAATGGGGTAAGAGAACTATAATGGATAGTGGTGTACCCAAAAAATGTAGAGAACCACTGAATATTAGGTTTGAGATTAACACTCAATACTCAGGGTCCCAAATGTAATCAATTGTTGTTGACCTCTAAACTGTATTATTGTCATTTTCAGATAATGAAAATTCAAATTCAGGATGTTTAAGAATCTTGCTGTTTGGGAGGACAGGAAATGGAAAGTCTGCCACAGGAAACACTATCCTCGGAAATGATGAGTTTCACAGTGAAGCCAGTTCATGTTTGGTAACGACGACATGTCAGAAGGGCGTTATTAAAGTTGATGGTAAATCAGTAGCTGTTATTGATACTCCAGGACTCTTTGACACGACACTGACAAAAGAGCAAGTGCAGGAAGAAATAATGAACTGTATTTCACTGTCAGCACCTGGACCACATGCGATCATCATTGTGATGAGTGTGGGAAGAATCACACAAGAGGAGAAAGAAACTTTAGACATGATAAGGATGATCTTTGGCCCAAAAGCAGCAGATTTCTGCATTGTTCTCTTCACTAGAGGAGATGAACTGAAAGGGCAAACAATAAAACAATATGTAGAGAAAAATGATGAACTCAAGAAACTGACCAGTGACTGTGGAAACAAATTCCTAGATTTTAACAACACAGAGAAACAAGATCAGACGCAAATTACTCATCTACTAAATATCATAGAAAAGATGAATCAGGGCCGATATTTCACTAATGAGATGTTTGAAGAGGCAGCGATCTCCACTGAACAGAAAAGGGAAATGTTAGAAGAGGAGGAAAGAAAAAATCAGGACCTAATTAAAGAATTAGAAGCCAAATATGACACTGAAATCAAACACATAAGAAAGAGACTGGAGGACAAGAAAAAAAGTGCAGATGAGGAAAGACTGAGGCTGAAGAACAAGTTCAGAGAAAAAGAGAAAACACTCAAGAGAGAGTTTGAGGAGAAAGAAAAATCAGAGCAGAAGAAACAAGAAATGGAGGATCAGAAACGATCAGAAGAGGAAAAACAGCAAAGAGCTGAACATGATCAAAGAATAGAGGAGATGAAGAGAGAGACTGAAGATCAGAGAATACAGTATGAAAAACAGATAAAAGAAATAGAAGAAGAAGATAGAAAGAGAGAAGAAGAGTATATACAAGATGAAGAAAAAATTAAAAATGATCATGAACACATCATGACAGAGTTAAGAAAACAACAGGATGAGGAAATAAAAAAGAGGGACTTAGAAGAACAAATGAGGAATAAACAAGAAGAGAAAGAGAGAGAAAAATGGAAGAGAAAAATAAAAGAGGCTGAAAATGACAAAGAGACTCAAGAGAAAATTAAACGACAGCAGAGAGAATGGGAGGAACAGAAGAAAAGACAGATGAGAGAACGAGAGGAAGAGGAAAGAAAGAGAAAAGAGAAACATGAGAAACAGCTGAAAGAAAAACAAGAAGAACTGGAGAACAAGAGAAAGAAATTTGAAACCAAGAGAGAAGATGAAGAAAAGGTGAATGAGGAGGAGAGACAGAAACTGAAGAGAGAGAGAGAACAGAAAGAGAGAGAATATGAAGAAAAGATAAACAAATTGGAGAGACATCATGAGCAGCTGGAGCAAGAGAGAAAAGAGGAGTGGAGAAGAAGAAAACGAGAGGATGAAGAGAGACGAGTAGAGAAGAGAAAGAGATGGGAGAAAATGATGGAAGATGTTAAACAAGACCAAGAGGAGGAGATCAGGAGAAGAGAAAGAGAGGAGAGAGAGAGAATAGACAGAGAAGAACAAGAGTGTGATGAAATGAAACAGAGACATGAAGAGGAAATACAGAAGATGAAGAAGAAACATGAAGATGAAGCCAGAAAACAAAAAGAAGAATTGAATGATTTAAGAAAGAGAAAAGAGCAGCACATTCAGGAGCTCAAGGAGAGACTTGAAGACTTTCAAAAACAACTGAATGAAGCAAAAAGGTTAAGAAAGGAGATAGAAGATAAAAAGAAAGAAGCGGAACGTTTAAAAGACAACCTAGAAGATAAAGAGAAAGAAGTGGAACGTTTAAAAAGGGAGCGAGATGCTAGATGGCAATGTCATGTCATGTGAAGCATTTTTAACATTATTGATCAGACAAATAACAGGCACTTGTCTTTTGTAGTAAATGTGAAGGGTTTTTCAGATTTTTTAGTTCATGAGTAAAATAAGGTCTGTGGTAAACAAAAAGATACTAGAGCATTTTGCTCTACAGTGTAAACTGCATACACTGCAAACATACTGTAATTATCTATTTACCTTTTTTTTTTTTTAATAAACACAACAGCTTCAACATTATATTTTCAATATGGGTGTGTAATTTAAGCTATAAAGCAAAATGTTTAACAGAGAAGTCCACTTCCAGAACAAAAATGTACAGATATTGTACTCATCCCCTTGTTATCCAATATTCTCCATATAGTGGACTTCAGTAGTGGCCCCAATCGCAGAGAATAGACAAGACGAGTGTTTGAGGTTAAAATGTATATAAATTGTGAATTTGTTTAGAAAATAACAGATCATTTTGCTAGATAAGACCCTTCTTTCTCAGCTGGGATCATTTAGAGCCCTTTGAAGCCGCATTTAAACTACATTTTTGAAGTTCAAACTTGGGGGCACCATATCAGTCTACTATATGGAGAAATATCCTGAAATGTTTTCCTCAAAGAACACAATTTCTTTATGACTGAAGAAAGAAAGACATGAACATCTTGGATGACAAGTGGGTGAGTACATTTTCTGTAAATGTTTGTTCTGAAGGTGAACTTCCTTTAAGCACAGAATAATTAATTCTACATTTTAACTTATGATCATTTATTATATTACATATTTTCCTTGCCATTGTTTAGTCTTATGTTTCTGTGGTTTCAGAGGATATTTGTCTAGAGTTAGAGATAAGAGAATGTCTCCAGTTTTAAAGGTTTCTTCGGACAATATTGACAGGACGATGATGTGAACAGTCATTTTCCATTGTTGTTGAGTTAAGTATTACTGATGTGGAGACTAACAGTGATCACGGTGAGACTTATAAATCATAACTAACAGTTTTGAGAGAGATATATTAAAGAAGTTCTTATTTACTTTAAATATTGTTTTCATTGATTTATTCATAACATGATTACTGTAATCTGAACATTATACTGAAATTATGCTGTATTTTCACATATTCAGTCATTTTCTGCTTAAAAAAAAGTTTCTTGTTAACACAGATCATGTGCTGCTGTTAGTCCTTCTTCACATCGACTTTATGTCTAACACTCTAACCACCAATAGTAATAGTTTGTATGCTACTGCATCTTTTAGGATACGGTGTAACAGAGTGCTTTGTTGTTGTGTATGATTGTTACGGCCTATAACCATTGTAAGGCTCATTAAATTAAAACACAATTAAATAAAGGATACAGGCCAAACATATAAAAGAGTCACAACACCTAATGTGGATTTCAAGACCCCTCCATTTAATTCAAAAACAAAATTGAACTCAAACATTCAAAAAAAAACAATGCATGACAATTCACAAAGAATATTTACAAACATAATCCAAAGAATAATAACAAAGAATGAATATCAGTTCAGTTCACCTGTTCTTGGAATAAAGTTCATTGGAATAAAGTTCATTGGAATAAAGTTCATAAACACGTTCTCACTCCCAACTCGTCACATAATGATGCTTGGTCAGAACCAGTGTTGGGGAAAGTTACTTTTAAAAGTAATAAATTACAATGTTGCATTACTCCCTGAAAAATAACTAATTATGTTATTTAGTTACTTTTTATGAAAGTAATGTGTTACGTTACTTTTGCATTACTTTTTAAATCTGGGCGGGGCTTGCTTCTTAGCTTTTAATATAAAACAATTCTAACCTTAAAGCCCTTTTACACCAAAAGTGAAATGAATTCACCTCAGGCTGAAAGAAAAGTACATTTATGCAGGAGATATATCACTCTTCAGCTATAAAAAAATGAAGCACAAATGTTAGTTTATCTAAAGTAATTTTTTCTTATTACTATGGTTGAATTGCATCATCGAAGGTCAGCAGCAAAGACACTGGTTAATAAAATTCGATTACATACATAAAGGATATTTGTTTTATTTAACATATTTAATTATTGCAGGGTTGTGTCATATTCTGAGTTTGCATTTCACTGTTTTTATTAATTTTAAGGAATACTTAATCTGTTTTTTTGTGAGTGAGATGAATTAATATATGTTCACATTTAGTCTAGAATACAGTAACATCATGTTTACTCCCAATTTCCTGACAGGAGACTTGTCAATTAATAAATGTGGAAAAAAGTAACTGGTGTTACTTATCTGAAGAGGTATTTTCTTAGAAATTCAAAAGTAATCCGTTACTTTACAAGTTACTTGAAATAAATAATATTATTATGTAAGTCGCGTTACTTGTAATGCGTTACCCCCAACACTGGTCAGGACCCCTTTTTTGATGCGCAGGGTCCTCCGTTGTTTTCAGTTGTGTCTTAATTTAATGGTTTGCATGCATTTGTAAAAAACAGAAATAATTTTATATAAATGTATACTTTCATTGGAGCACCTAACCCCACCTCTACCCTAAACCTTCACTTCTGAATAAAATAAAACATTTAACTGGCAAATATAAATACAGTCACAGGTATTTATTGCAAAAACTGACCACAAACAAGCAGAATAAAAGGATTACAAACAAGTTCTATTGCATTCCAAGCCTTCTGAAGCCGTATGATATCTTTATGCAAAGAAAAGAGTAAAACATGGTCACTCCATTAACGCGTTCAGACTGTAATCGAAAGATACTCCCATAGCATAACACAATCGGTCACGAGACACACGAGTAAGGCCTCCTCTGGCAGCATTTCTTAGGTTTGCACACAGACTGCACTACACAGGATGAGTTTTACGGTGGACGGAGATGGTGATTGCATCTATTCCTGTCACAAATCAATCGTTTTCCCTCGGAAGACTAGGAACATGAATTCTTTTTGAATAAATAATGACTGTAGTTGTAGCTGCCTGTTATATCTCATGTTTTATTGACAAATGCTAGGTTTAGGGCAGAGGTCTCAAACTCAATTCCTAGAAGGCCACAGCTCTACAGAGTTTATCTCCAACCAGCTCCAACTCACACCAGCTTGGAAGTTTCTACTAATCCTGAAGACATTGATTAGCTGGATCAGGTGTGTTTGATTAAGGTTGGAGCTAAACTCTGCAGAGCTGTGGCCCTCTAGGAATTGAGTTTGAGACCAATGGTTTAGGGGCAGGGGTTGGGTCATGTGCTCATAAATGTTTAAATAGTGTAATATGAATAAAATTGTTGTGACTGTTTGCATTGACAAATCACATCCCAACATGCAATATTATTAGCCAATATATAATTTAATCATGGAACTAAAATTCCCAGTACCTTTCGCGTCGGCAGAAAAAGGGCTTTCTTGTTTAAGGCAACAGAGGACCCTGCATGTCAAAAAATTACGCTAAACGTACCCTGTGCATTAAAAAGTGATGCCAAGGGGTGGCCCGACCAAGCGTCAATATGTGATGAGTTGGGAGTGAGAACGTGTTGACAGTTTCAAGGCAGCTTTAATCACCTTTTTGGTAACATTGTGACTTAACTATATCACTGCATGCTCATAGTTTCTTTTGTGCTTTAATATAAAGTGATAAGCAGTGTGCCTTGCCCCATTTGTGCATGCAATTAAAGAACATGTGCTATGAGTACAGTATAACAGCTGACAGGACAGGTAAATTAGTTTTTACATATGACATATGGGCTGATAACTTCTCATCTGACCACAGTTAATGTGGTTCTACTGAAGCTCCCTCATCACCTGTACCATTTTTTGCACTCTTTAGACTAGCACTTGGTGCTGAGGCAAAGTTCGAGTGTGCATCTGAAAAGTCTCCCATTTGTTGTAGTCATTAACATGTTCTGTGACTAAATAAACACAATTCTTGTCCAGAAAACAGCCAGAATCAGCAGTTGTGGGTGAGGTGGCCAACCCTAGCTCCACCCCTGTGTTAATAGCATTAAATATTTTTAACGCTGTTTCAACTTAAAATCTTATCCTAAGCAGCTGTCACAATGGCGTCGTGTGTGGGGAATGATGAGGAGGAGCGAGGAGATCCAGAACATGTAGTTTATTAATATAATCCACAGGGAACAGGAACGGACAGGAAACAGCAGGGAACCAGTAGCAAACACAACGCATGAGACATAAACTGAATGACAATCTAATAACCGACGATTTAACTGTGGACACAACAATGTAGCGTCTGCTTAGGATCAGTGATGATCGTTAATGCTTTATTTTGTAGAGAACCTTTTAGCCTTTTGACATTTGCATATAAATTACAGACATGGCCTCACATTCTACGTTTATATGGGTGTTTAATGGTTTATGGTTCCCTCCCCAATATCACAAAGATGCTAAACAGATCAGCTCTTGTCTCCCCATTGGACTTCAAAGGCATTCCTCGGAGGAGGCAATCACCAGAACCAAGCACCAAAGATCCTTGGTGGCTGGCAGACTATTCCCAATACACATAACGCACACACATAGAAACATTTTCTTTATTTAGACTATACTTAACCAGTTATAAATGTACTTGGCATATGCATGTGTTGTTTGTATGTTTCTATACTATATTAGCCCAGTTACCCCTCGCTATTTGTACTAGTTAATCCCTAAATGCGTATTTTCAATGTGTGACCGTATCTCTAGTTTAATACCTACTAGATGTTTCATTCTTGGTATCAAAATGATCTGCTCGTTATTTCCTAAACAATGGTGTACACCATGCGATTAGAAAATGCATCATACTGTTTTTACTATATTCTGGATAAAACTGCATCGATTCCCCAGACCAGCAATAAACATGCAAATGGGCCATAAATGGAGACAAAGAGAAGTTCTCCCGCTCAAGAATCCAAGCTTTGTATTGGCCAATTCACCCAAAGGTGGGTGCGGTAGGGAAACTATCAAAATACCCTAACTCCAATCCATCCTTGCTCAAACCCTCCGAGACACTCTCCAAGACTCATCCTTTGAGTCAATTTTCCGGTAGTTTATCTTCAAGTAACTTTGTCGACTAGCTGTGGATTTTCCTATCTTTGAAAGAACTAGAGAAAACCTCCAGAACGGCTAAAGGAATTCATCGAGAACTTCCTTTGTTAACCGCATTAGGGCTCTTGTTCAGCAACAAAGCCAATGCAAGTAACCTTTACAACTATTTAGATGCGTGTTTTAAGTTGAGCCCCTTTTTGAGGTGATTTTGCTCCACTGATGATTCTCATGTGGTCGCTGGTTAACTGATGCTAAATACTTCCATTCTTGCCTTCTCTCTCTCTCTCTCTTTTCTCACTTTCTTCCTCTATGTATATGTACATGTGTTTTGCTTAGTTAGCTGTATGTTAGCTGCTGTCCCATTTATTAAATTACATATATTCACAATTGATTGTCTTTGTGTGCTGCTCACAATTTGAAGTCCCTGAATGTTTGATCTTGCTACATGCTACATTTTGAGTTTACTACAAGTTAAGTTACTGCTAGTACTGACTAAAGTAGGAAAGTTATTCTTTCTTGGCCAGAAAGTAACCTTTCCTAGAATTGATAAATGATTATAATGTCTATTCGGTGGACGAACAGATCAAATAATTGTAATGTTAATTCTGCTACAGTTAATTTTGAGATCTGATCAAAATATTCATAATTAATTATAACCAGTTATAATTAATCATAAATATTTCCCTTTTTTAGCTAATTTGCTACAACAACACTAAATACTAGGACTAATCAAGGGGGAGACAGGTGTGGACGATTAGACAGTGACGTAATGATTAGAAACGGAAGACCAAATAAGGGCATACATAAGGAAAACACACAAAAACAGTCCAACAGGTCTGACAGCAGCTGCCTTAAAATTTTAACTTAAAGTTTTTTAGTCATTTTAACTCACTTTATTTTAGTGAGTTGAAATGACTTGCATTGCTAAACTTAGGCTAAGTTTTTTTCACTCACTTTATTGTAGTTAGATATTCACTTTACTGAAAGTTGAACTGGTTTATTTAGTTGAACAGTTTATTTATAAAATTTTTTTTACCTTTTTTTTTTTTTTTTGTTATTTTTTTATTTTTTTTTTTACCTTTACATAACTTTTCTACCTTTGATCAAATTTGTCATGAAACCAACAACAATTAGGGCAATTTTGATTAACTTTTTTGATCCACAATGTTGACTACTGCATATAATATATATATATATATTTATATATGAAAAGTTTAGACGCAAAAGCCCCTAAATCCATCTGACGGATTTCTTTAAAATTAGCATTTCTTTCTGGCTACTTTGTATAGGTTTCTATGTAAGTATGTAAGTACTGGTACTTCTGATTGGGCTGAAGCTGGAATTTAGCAAGTTTGAATTAAAAGTATTTGATGGATGTATAATATGTGTCAGGAGCATTCACTCAGTATCATTATCTCATTTTTCCATATGCTGTCAACTTTTTAAACTGATGCACACTACAACACACATATCTTATACTTATTCAGAGGAATAAGTATTCTCAGTGACAGCTATGTGTAATGCAACATCTAACACAAACTGATAACTGTTAATAGACAAATGAATGCATGACAGTTCAATCTTTTTCCATCAGGTTTGTAATTATTGTATTCGTAACATTAAGTATTAAGTACAACATTAAGTAACATTAAGTACCAAAAGTATTCTGGTAGGGGTTTGATAAGTGAGAAACGCACCGGCAAAACTTTAGTGACACTTTTCTAGCTTTGTGTTTGGACTATGCAAATAAGTTTCACAGGAGGACAGAAGGGTGGGCAACCACGTGTCCCCCAGTCTGATGGAAACAGCCAATCACAGCATGGAAATAGAGAAGCGCCAAATTGCAATCTCCTCCTCATCAGAAAGAGATAAAGGTACCCTTCCAGAAGACATTACTGTTTCTGAACCTCCGACCTGCAAGGGTAAGACAATAGCAGATACACCGTTCAGAGTCTTTCTTCAGTTTCCTAAAATGGGACGACATAGATTAATACAAATATTAACACAGTTTAAAACAGTTTAACACAGTTTAAAAATATTATTGCAATATTGAATGTACAAATACATCACAAACAAATTTGATAATTTAGAACATTGTTTTATTTATAACAGAGTTATATCCATAACATTAATTTAGTCTAAATCCAGTATCATTGACCTTCACATTCACTTTCACATGATGAAACTATTGAACAGTGGCTACGAAAATCAAAATCTGCCCTTAAAAACCTGATTGAGCTGTGTAGAAACAGAGTCCATGTGTTCAATAATAAAGAGACTGGAGACCAAACACAGGTGACTGATCTACTGCAGAAGATAGACAACATGGTGAAAGCAATTACTTCACATGTAAGATGTTCAGAAAAATGGAAAGAGAGAGAGAAAAAAGAAGATACTGACAGAGAAAGTGGAGAAACTGAACAGAGAAAAAAAAGAACTGATGAACAAACATAAAGAAGAGAAAAGAAGATGAAGATGGAGGAAGATTATGACAAAGAGAGAAAGAGAAGAACAATATAAAACAGCGATGAACGGAAAATTAGAGGAATGGAAGAGACAGAAACAACAGGAAAGACAAAGAAGAGATGAAGAGGAGGAGAGAAGGAGAATGAAAGAACTGGAATCATGGGATGAATATTTTGATAAACTTAAACAAGAAAGACAAAGAAGACAGCAAGAGAAAGAAGATCTTCAGATCAAACATGAAAACGAGAAAAAGAGAATGAAGATGATGATGGAGGAAGAAAGACAATACATAGAGGATCATGCGAGAAAGATACCAGCTCTTCAGAAGAGCTGAAGAGAGAATGAGATGAATGGGAGAAAGAGTAACAACAGGAAAGTCAAAGAGAAGAAGAAACACACAACAGCTTCATACAAGACCTCCTGAGGTTCAGCACGCAAATAGTAAGTCAAATCTATAACCAGACAATTTTGCAATTAATTTACAAAATAATAATAATAATAATAAAATTACAAAAAATAAATAAATAAATAAGAGTCTTTAGCTCACTCAGACTCATCGAGTTAATACTTGTGTCAGTAATGAATGACCAGTGGTTAGTTGTGCAAGTCACAAGTCAGGTTGCAAGTCTTCAATGTCAGCAACTGAGAAAAAGTCTTTCATTTTCTTTTTATTTAGAATATTTATAAACCTGTTAACTAAAATGTAAAATATCTGATATTCACAAGTGTCACGGATGTGTGTATTGAAGAAGCGCACAAAGACGAGAATGACACGACAGGTCTTTTAACCCTCTGGTTGTGTTCGGATTCCTGTCACACTTGTGGTGTTCCCGGTCAAAAATGACCGGACTCCAAACAATTGCTTATAAATCTGTAAATATGCTATATTATCACTAAAGATTGGATTCGTTCTTTTTGTCAACTTGTTTTCTTTCATTTAGGACTGGTTTTGTGTTTCTATTTGCATCCGATTAATCGTAGGCCTCATTTTTCTGAGAGAAGGTACCTCGTTTTTTGAGTGAAAAAAAATGTTTTTTTTGAATAATTTTCACAATAATAAAAATAAAAATATTTAAAAAAAATTGCACGGTTTCTCACACTAATGTGCTTGAATGTTTAATCAGGAAGTTTGCTTTTAAATGCTTTTATTTTTTACAAAATTGCAAAAAGTCACATTGTGGTGTTCCCGGTCAAAAATGACCGGACTCCAAACAATTGCTTATAAATCTGTCATTATGCTATATTATCACCAAATATTGGATTCAATCTTTTTGTCAACTTGTTTTCTTTCATTTAGGACTGGTTTTGTGTTTCTATTTGCATCTGATTAATCGTAGGCCTCATTTATCCGAAAGTAGGCAAAACTGTAGAAAATTGCAGAAAGTCACTTGTGGGGTTTCCGGTCAAAAATGACTGGACTCTAAACATTTGCTTATAAATCTGTCATTGTGCTATATTATTACCAAATATTGAATTCAATCTTTTTGTCAACTTGTTTTCTTTCATTTAGGACTGGTTTTGTGTCTCTATTTGCATCCTATTAATTGTAGGCCTCATTTATGCAAAAGTAGCCAAAACTGTACAAAATTGCACAAAGTCACTTGTGGTGTTCCCGGTCAAAAATGACCAGACTCCAAACAATTGCTTATAAATCTCTCGTTATGGTATATTATCACCAAATATTGGATTAAATTTTTTTGTCAACTTGTTTTCTTTAATTTAGGACTGGTTTTGTGTTTCTATTTGCATCTGATTAATCGTAGGCCTCATTTATCCAAAAGTAGGCAAAATTGGACAAAACTGCACAAAGTTACAAAATGGCTGGCCATTGAAAGTGAATGGGGAAGAATGAAAGTAAGAGAAACAACTAGTGTTCAGGAGCATTTTGTGCTAGCAAACATAAAGGCCTTGGACCTGTGCGTGTATAGATTCATGTATACTCACGCTATCTCACACAAACTATTGTGAGTATTACATTTATTTCATCCTACCTTGAAATGCATGCAATATGCTTTTATGATAACTCTCTCTGTGATAAACCTCTCATACACTCACACGCTCAAACTGCCTTGTCTTTAGCTTAGGTTTTGAGGCTTTCATGTTCTCACAGAGTAGACGAAAGTTTACAAATAAATGCTTTAGCACAGAGAGAGCTTCAGCTTGTTGTTTCATAATATTGTTTCAGTTTGACAGTGTCAGTGTGCAGGATATATATAACTAAAATAACAGTTTTGTTTTTTTGTTCCATGAAATGTTATAATGCAAATAATCTTAATGTGTTCTTTCTTCTATGTCACGATGATCAGATTTAACAGGAACAGCATAAGTGTTACTTTGTGTCCCTTTTCAGAACATAAAATCATTTCAAAATAAAGATCCTGCTTTTTGTGATCTTCCCCATTCACTTTCAATGACTGGCCATTTTTGATGAGTGTGACTTTGTGCAATTTTGTACAAAATAAAAGCATTTAAAAGCAAACCTCATGATTAAACATTAAAGCACACTAGTGTGAGAAACAGTGCAAATTTTCATATTTTTTATCTCATATTGTGAAAATTATTCACAAAAAATGCTTTTTTCACTCAAAAAATTAGGTGCCTACTTTCAGATAAATGAGGCCTACGATTAATCAGAGATGCAAATAGAACACAAAACAAGTCCTAAATGAAAGAAAACAAGTTGACAAAAAGATTGAATCCAATATTTGGTGATAATATAGCATAATGACTGATTTATAAGCAATTGTTTGGAGTCTGGTCATTTTTGACCGGGAACACCAAAAGTGTGACTTTTTGCAATTTTGTACAAAATAAAAGTATTTAAAAGCAAACTTCCTGATTAAACATTAAAGCACATTAGTGTGAGAAACCATGCAAATTTTTATATATTTTTTTCTCATATTGTGAAAATTATTTATAAAAATATTTTTTTTCACTCAAAAAACAAGGTACCTTCTCTCAGAAAAATGAGGCCTACGAATAATCAAATGCAAATAGAAACACAAAACCAGTCTTAAATGAAAGAAAACAAGTTCACAAAAAGAACGAATCCAATATTTGGTGATAATATAGCATAATGACAGATTTATAAGCAATTGTTTGGAGTCAGGTCATTTTTGACCAGGAACACCACAAGTGTGACTTTTTGCAATTTTGTACAAAATAAAAGTATTTAAAAGCAAACTTCCTGATTAAACATTAAAGCACATTAGTGTGAGAAACAGTCAATTTTCATAATTTTCTCTCTCATATTGTGAAAATTACTCATAAAAAATGATTTTTTCACTCAAAAAACGGAGGGACCTTCTCTCAGAAAAATGAGGCTTACGATTAATCAAATGCAAATAGAAACACAAAACCAGTCCTAAATGAAAGAAAACAAGTTAACAAAAAGAATGAATCTAATCTTTAGTGATAACATAGCATAATGACAGATTTATGAGTAGTTGTTTGGAGTCCGGTCATTTTTGACTGGGAACACCACAAGTGTGACTAGGTGAAATAAAACCCACAAAAAAATTACGAAAATTCGAAAAAAAATTCTGATTTGTACTTATACCCTGTGTGAACAAAGTCAGTAAGTTTGAATCCAATGCGATAACGTTAATGTAACGGGACTCTTGAGAAGCGTGATAGATCCAGATGCGAGCTTTATTGAACACAACGTAGTCAAGACAGGCAGGGTCGATCTCCAAACAAACAGTAATACGTAGGCAAGGCAAGAGCGTAATCCAGTAAAACGGGCAATAGATCAAAATACCGGTGAGCAGTCCAAAGTAACAAATGAACATGGCTATGAAACTAGACAAAAAGCTACGGCAATGAAGCAAGACAAAACTATGGCAATACAACAAAACCGTGGAAATAGCAAAAACAAGGCAAAGAAACAGGATAAACGCTTGGTAGAGTCCGCACAGGCAAAACAATACTTCGCGAAGGCCTGTTTGGTATAGGCCTCCTTAAATGGCCACCAAACAGGAAGTAACTAGAGAAGCAGCAGAGGGAGCGGTAACAGACAGTCCATGGGCGAGGGCTCCCTCTGCTGGCGTGGCATTACAGAATCCCTCCCAGAGGGCCAGGTCCATGCAGAGGAGGTGGGCCTGGATCGTGGAGCCGGGACAGAAAGTGAAGCACTGGAGGAGCTGAGCCATGGAGCAGTGGCTGACAGTGAAGCACTGGAGGACCTGGACCGTGGAGCTGTGGCAGACAGTGGAACCCTGGAGGACCTGGGCCGCGGGACAGTGGTAGACAGTGAAACCTTGGAGGGCCTGGGCCGTGGAGCAGTAGCAGACAGTGGAAACTTGGAGGAGGCAGAGCAGGAAGCCATGGCGGGGCAGGCAGAGCAGGCAGGGCAGACAGGAGCAAAGATATCCACAGTGGAACAAATGACATCCATAGCAGAGCAGAGAGTTCATAGAAGTTTTCCTTGGCCTCCTTGGCTTCCTTGGCTGTGACATGACAGGCAGTGAGTTCATGATAGGCCTCCTTGGCTGTGACATGGCAGGCAGAGAGTTCATGATTGGCCTCCTTGGCTGTGACATGGCAGGCAGAGAGTTCATGATTGGCCTCCTTGGCTGTGACATGATGAGCAGAGAGTTCATAGGAGGACACCGCCCCCTTAGGGGGTTCTGCAGCCGGAGCCGCCACCTCCGGGGGCATTGGTGCAAACTCATGGTCAGACGTGGTAGTGAGTTCATTAATGGACGCCACCTTCTTAGGAGGTTCTACAGTGCATGCTGACACCTCAGGAGGTATTGGCGCAAACTCATGGTCAGACAAGATCTCTGGAGCAGACTCGTGGACCGACGTGGCAGTGAGTTCATGAATGGACGCTGCCTCCTTTGGAGGATCTACAGCGGAAGCTGACACCTCTGGAGGCACTGGCGCAAATTCTTGGATAGGAGAGGCCTCTGGCACAGACTCGCGGACAGACGAGACCTCAGGAGCAGGCTTGTGGTCAGACGAGGCTTCTGGAGCGCAGTGTGTAGCCCACATGCTCAAAATGGCAACAGCCATTACCGGCAGCACAGTAGATAGTGGGATGCCTGCCGGTCTTGAGGGTGTGGTTGCTGTGGACATGTGGCTTGGGAGCGTGGGCTCTGCGTGGCTTGGGAGCATGGGCTCTGCTTGGCTTGGGAGCTGAGACAAGACCTGGCAAGGCTTTGGGATATCAGCTGATATGTGATGAGGCTCTGGAGTGTCAGCTGATACGTGACGAGGCTCTTGGAGGTCAGCTGAGACACGACGAGGCTCTAGAGGATCAGCTGAGACGTGACGAGACTCTAGAGGTTCAGCTGGAGTGTGACGTGGCTTTGGAAGCTCAGACGGGATCTGGTGAGGTTCTGGCAGGATGGCCGTGGCTTGGTGAGGCCCTGTACTAGCAACCATGTCGTGGAGAGATTCTGTTAGGAGCATAGCTGTTTCTTGACTTGATACAGGAAGGTCTGCCATGACTTGACTTGACTCCGGGAGGTCTGCCGTGACTTGACTCCGGAAGGTCTGCCGTGACTTGACTCGACTCGTGAAGACCAGCTGTGACTTGACTTGGCTCGTGAAGGTCAGCTGTGACTTGACTTGGCTCAAGAACATCAGCTGTGGCTTGACTTGGTTCATGAAGGTCAGCTGTGACTTGACTTGGCTCATGAAGGTCAGCTGCGGCTTGACTTGGCTCATGAAGATCAGCTGTGGCTTGGCTTGGCTCGGGGAAGACAGCAGCAACTTGACTTGATTCAGGAACAACAGCTGTGACTTGGCTTGGTTCAGGAACAACAGCTGTGACTTGGCTTGACTCAGGAAACACAGCTGTCTCTTGACTTGGCACTGAGAATGCAGCCCTGACTTGACTTGACACTGGAGGATCAGGCATCACTTGATTAGTTTTGAGTGTATCAGTTATGGGATGAGATTCAAATGAAGTGATTTTGGACTGATGAGGCTCAGGTGTAGCAGCCATCTTGGCCGGGGATTCAGACGGGGCGGCTATCTTGTGAACAGACTTGGGGATGGCGGCCATCTTGTGAACAGGCTTGGGGATGGCGGCCATCTTGTGGACTGGCTGAACACAACGTAGTCAAGACGGGCAGGGTCGATCTCCAAACAAACAGTAATACGTGGGCAAGGCAAAAGCGTAATCCAGTAAAACAGGCAATAGGTCAAAATACCAGTGAGCAGTCCAAAGTAACAAATGAACAAGGCTATGAAACTAGACAAAAACTACGGCAATGAAGCAAGACAAAACTATGGCAAAAAACAAGGCAAAACTATGACAATAAAACAAGCCGTGGAAATAGCAAAAACAAGGCAAATAAACAGGATAAATGCTTGGTAGAGTCCACACAGGCAAAACAATACTTCGCGAAGGCCTGTTTGGTATAGGCCTCCTTAAATGGCCACCAAACAGGAAGTAACCAGAGAAGCAGCAGAGGGAGCGGTAACAGACAGTCCATGGGCGAGGGCTCCCTCTGCTGGCGTGGCATTACAGTTAACTAGTATTTTTGGGAAAAGGAAAATCTTTTCTGGGTCAATTTGACCCGAACACAACCCGAGGGTTAATAAATCCAAACAGGTAAATCCAAGAAGGGCAGGTGAACACACATTAAAGCAACCTTGAGATTAGACACAAACACAGAACTGAATACAACTTATAAAGGGTGGCTAATAATTCACAAACAGGTGAAGCGAGTTATCTAATTAGGACACAACAAGGGCAGGAAGAACCAAATATGGGCACAGCAAGGAGAAACCAACATAAACAGTCTGTAAGGCTCCTCCCACTACGGCAAGCCTAGCAGTTCAGCTGAAGGTTTCTTGCGTGTAGGTCTTTTACGGCGCTTCTGTAAAAATTTCCTTGAAATATTAAAATTTAGTTTCCAAACAAAAATCTGACTCCATGAATAATTTAGTCTGACTCCAATTATGAATAATTTGTTAATTCTGGTTTGTATTCTGTAATTTGCTGATCGCGGCTATTTTTTCTGTATAATAATTTAGACATTTGAATATTCTGGAAGTCCCGCAGTCTTAATATTTTCGTTCCTTAGGGACTAGGTGCCGCTTTCGATTTACACCCCGGCCGTGGCGAATTCGTCGACACAAGCTCGCCAGTTCTGACTTACTCAGAGGATGCAGAGCGATTATAATATCTTAAAGTGGGCCGCGCCTGCGTGCTCTCAACAAAAAGTATATATTTCCTCAATAACTGCGAGAGCTACATCGTGTTAAGTCAGTGACAGCTCAACATCCGGAGCCCTAGTGATGTCCCCATGGCTCATCAGTCGGTACTTCCGGCGTGGTCTGCCCTGGACACAGCCTTGCGGTAGCACCATTACACATTAACCTACTAAAAAATCATTTCCAAGAAGTCCAGAATAAGTCAAAGTTAACATTTTATTAGCAGTCAGGTAAAAATGTATCATGCCAATTACATAGCTTAACAATGAAAATCCAATTCAGAATTAAATTCAGTTCCAATTAAAATGAATACATAACATCAATTACTCCAAGATAAATCTAAGAGTGAGAGATGCATTCCTGACCGCATAGAGATACACAGCAGCATGTGAGAGATTTGGAGGCAAAGCTCCAGAGACTCTCACACACAGTGTGGGGTTCTTCTGAATACAGAATCCCCCTGTAATGTGTTGTCACTTCGCTTATATACCCAGACCAAAACAAACAAATCTTCCAGTCAGTTGTAAAAACATAAAAGACCTTTTGGTTTGTCAGGAGATCTCATGCCCCAGGGTCACACCTGGCTGGAGATTCTCACCCGACCCTAAGGGGAAAACACACCCCTCAGCAGCAAAACACAATTCTACAAAAGTGTTCAGTCTTCCTCATAATATAAGTGACTTCTGTGAAATTGAGACCATTTTATCAATCGCACTAAGACCTTTAGAATGATACCAAACATGAAAGGGAAAATTCAACATATTCACAAAATGTAACACATGTAGTATATGGACATTCTTAGTGACTTTCAGTGGAACCTTTTGGGGGAAAAGTGTGAGATGCAGGGAGGGGAGAGGAGATGGAGGAAGGGGGTTGTAAATGAGCAATAGAGGTGGTGTTGTTTGCCCTCTTTGAAGATCTCTTCTCCAGATTAGTTTTATTGTTTTGTTGCATGGCATCTGTTTTTGTCAGGGTTCCTGGACTGTAAATTCATGAGGAAATAATTTCACATCTTACAAGTCTAATGGGGGTGTGACAATGGGCAAAAGCAACACAAACAGTCCAAGGGGTGTTACAACGAGGTTGATCACTTGTGATCTGGGGCTTGTGTGCTCCTATGTTGTCAGAGCCTGCCAGATTTTTAAGGGATAATTACATCCATTTCTCCTAAAAGACTTATAGTAAATGACTAGTGAACAGATGAAGAGAGCAGGCTTCATAGTTACCTGCACAATTTGCATTTTATATGAATACATCTTCACACATATTTCCTCTTCCATAGACATCAATGTGTATTTTTAAAAATTACAAATATTTTGTTAACACTTCAGATTCGACACAGGTTCGATTTCTGTCTCAAGGTCCTTTGCCGATCTCACCCCCCTCTCTCCGCCCAGTACTTTCCTCTCTGCTCTCTACTCTCCTATCTAATAAAAAAAAAAAAAAGACATAAAAGCCCCTGAAGGGCAGGAAGTGGAAAGTCTGCCACAGGAAGCACTATTCTTTGGAAAGAAGAGTTTCACAGTGAAAACAGTTCTCAGTTGGTGACCACTGTTTATCAGTAGGGAGTTGGTGAAGTTGATGGTAAATCAGTAGCTGTTATTGATACTCCAGGACTCTTTGACCCCTCACTGACAAATGAACAAGTGCAGGAAGAAATAATGAACTGTATTTCACTGTCAGCACCTGGACCACATGCGATCATCATTGTGCTGAGTGTGGGAAGATTCACACCAGAGGAGAAATACACTTTAGACATGATCAAGATGATCTTTGGCTCAAAAGCAACAGATTTCTGCATTGTTCTCTTCACTAGAGGAGATGAACTGAAAAAAACAAACAAACAATAGAACAATATGTGGAGAAAAATAAAGATGAACTCAAGGAACTAATCAGAGATTGTGGAAACAGATTCCTGTCTATTAACAACACAGAAACACAAGAACAGACACAAGTTACTCATCTGTTAAAAATGATAGAAGAAATGAAGAAATCTAATCAGGGCCGATATTTCACTAATGAGATGTTTGAGGAGGCAGTGATCTACAACAGAGAATGGAAATGATAAAAGATAAAGAAAGAAAAAATCTCAATCAAATTAAAGATTTAGAAGCCAAATATGACATGGAAATCAAAAGCATGAAAAAGAGACTGAAAGAGAAAAAACAAAAGATGGATGAGGAAAAAGAGAGACTGAAGAACAAGTTCAGAGAACAAGAGGAAACACTCAGGAGAGAGTTTAAGGAGAAAGAAAAATCAGAGCAGAAAAAACGAGAGACAGAGATTGAAGATCAGAGAACACAGTAAAACATGAAGAACATATTATAGCAGAATTACAGATGCAACAAGAAGAGAACATAAAAAAGAGAGATTCAGAGGAACAAATGAGGAAGGAACAAGGAGAAAAAGAGAGAGAAAAATGGAAGAGAAAAATAAAAGAGGCTGAAAATGACAAAGAGACTCAAGATGAAATTAAACAACAGCAGAGAGAATGGGAGGAAGACAAGAAACAACAGATGAGAGAACGAGAGGAAGAGGAAAGAGAGAGAAAAGAGAAACATGAAAAACCACTGAGAGGAAACAAGAAGAACTGGAGACCAAGAGAAAGAAAACTGAAACCAAGAGAGATGAAGAAGAACAGATGATAGAAGAGGAGAGAGAGAAACAGAAAAGAGTGAGAACAGAAAGACAGAGAATATAAAGAAAATAAAAATGAAATAGAAAGATATTGTGAGCAGCTGGCGCGAGAGAGGAAAGAGGAGGATAAAGGATAAAGGATAAAGAGAGACAAGTGGAAAAAAGAAAGAGATGTGAGAAAATGATAGAAGATCTGAAACGAGAGCAAGAGGAGGAGATCAAGAGAAGAAAAAGAGAGGAGAGAGAAAAAATAGAAAGAGAAGAAAAAGAGTGTGATGAAATGAAACAGAAACTTATTTTAAGTTTCATTTCATATAAAGGAAAATAGAGAAGATAAAGAAGAAACATCAAGCCAGAAAACAAGAAGAGGAATTGAATAATTTCAGCAAGAGAAAAGAGCAGCACATTCAGGAGCTCAAGGAGAGACTTGAAGAGATTCCAAAACAGGAGCTGGAGGTTAAAAATTATAAAGTGAATTATTTAAATAAGAAGCTAAACAATAAAAATAATAAAGTGAATGATTTAAATAATCAGCTACAAAATAAATGGTCATGTCATGTCATGTGAAACATTTTTAAACATAACTGATCAGTCATATAACTAATACTGGTCTTTTGTAGTGAACCTGAAAGGGTTTTTTGTATTTCTCTCTAGTGTAAGCGAGTTACTTTTTTTTTTTTTTTTTTTTTTCCCGGCCTTTTTCAGTAACACAGATAACACATGACAGTGTGTATGTGTAGCTATGTTATCATCATTCACGGCCATTTTTTTTTTTTTTAATGTATTTAATTAATTTAATTTTATGTACCTTTTTATTTAACAATACTATTACAGACAAGACCGGGGGGACAGAGAAAACAGGAAGAAAAAAAAAATAAAATAAAAATTGGGGAGAAAGTCAACAGAAGAGGGGGAGAGAGAGAGAAGAAGAAAAAAGAAAAGAAAAGAAAAAAAAAAGGAGAAGGAGGATAGAGAAAGAGAGAAAGATAAAAAAAAATATAATCTGCTTCCATACCTGCTGACAAAAGGAGAAAACAACAGAAGACACAACAGCAGAGTAACTGCAGCAACAACCAACATCTATATGAATCACAGTAAATACTAAATGTTAAATGTTATTGTGCAGCACACATAACTAATATTACAAAATATGTTTTGAAGCAACAGCAGATCAAGACAGTTTGTGTCTGTGAGCACCTGTTTTTACACCAATGTGAATGCTTGTGTGTACACCTGTGTGTGTGAGCGCGTTTGTGTTCATAAGGTTATTCCATGTAAATGTTTAATAGTGTGTGTGGGGAACCACAGCCCCGCCCCGCAAGGTATGAAGCAGACATGGAGGAGACCCGGGCCCCAAACATCCGGAGGCCCCCCCGGGCACGAGAGTCCCAGGAGAACTACCGCAGGGACAACCGCGGCCCCCACCCAGAAAAGGGCAGAGGAGGGCCCGGAGGGGGATCATCCGGCAGCCACAATGCAGACGTCCCAGGGGGGCGTGGCGGCAAGCTTGCAGGCTCCGCCGGCAGCCGGCCACACCAGAGCAGACCGGCCCTGGGCCCGGCGATCCAAGGGCCCCCCACCCCCTAGCCGGGGCCCAGCAAAGCCAGGGGGGCCAGGCCCCGCCAAGCAACCGCCGAGATCGGGCCAGCGCTCACCCGAGCATCCCGCCCCGGAGCGAGAAACCACCAACGCACCGGCGGCCGGGGGCATCCTCCACCGGCAGGGCGTGGTGGGGGGGCCTGAGATGATGAGTGAGGCGGAGTCTAAGGCCTCGCCCCACATGTAGACACACAAAAATGGACACAGTACCCACAATCACACTCCCCATTTGTACTCTATACTCCTGGATCCAGGCACCACTACCCCCAGAGGGGCAATCAGCGCCAGACCCCGGAGCTGAACCCTCTTCACTCTGGCGTGGAGACAGGAAGACCACCCCGGTCCCCCGCAGCAGCAGAGAAGACCACCAGCCCAGACCCCGACCGGATGGCCAGCTCGTCCTCACAGCCCCCAGCCCCGGACAGAGAACAGAGAACAGGGGTGTGAAAAAAAAAAAAAAAAAGAAGACCCCATGCCTCACCTCACCCGCTCAAATGTAGTGTTGGTGTGTGTTGTTCTAAAGTGCTTTAAAACAGGGGAGGGGCAAGACACTAACCACCCTCCGCCAGCTCGTGTCAAATCGGCCCCTCCCCAAGAGCCCTCAATGTCTATGTGTAACTTAAAATTGAGAAGTGGGCACCGGCACCAGAGAGAAGGCTGAATGAACAGACCGCCCCCTGGATGCCATTCAGTGTGCCCACCCCCAAGGCCCTATATGTATGTGTCATGTGACAGTAAGTAATGGGAGTGTCTAAGTTGTGATGTATGATTGAGATGCAGGTGGCCACGAGGAGACAGAGGAGTACCACCTCCCCTGCATCCCAGCGACACACCCGCACCCCAAAACCCTACCTGTATGTTGGTGTGATGGAGCGGGAGAAGGGAAGCATTAGGGATGGGGAGGAAATCATTGGAGGGGGCAAAATACCCCCCCCTTGGAGCCAGCTCCCCCGCTGACCCCCATAGGCACCCCCGTTGCCCCAAATCTGCCCAGGGCAGGGGGCCCAGGCCCATCCAGACCAGGGCCCACGGCAGCCTGGGGCGGCCCACCGGACCCCACAGCAGAGGAAAAACTACCCCCACCCCATCATTCAGTCAACTCCCAGACTACAGAAGACAATAGACACCCAGGTTAAGTCCGTCCTCCGCCTATATTGCCTCCCCCCCCCCCCCCCCCCCCCCCCCCCCCCCCCCCCCCCCCTGCAGAGTGGATACTGACAGATGGTAACAACGTCCCTACCAGCTAAAGAGGCCACCGGGTAAGCGAGTTACTGTATCTCTGTTCACATCTGCTCCTGAAGGCTCACTGTCCTGTAGAGTTTAACAATTTACACACCTGTCAGTCACAAGTGGTGCAAACATGGCATAATAAAGCGCTGGTTCCCTCCAGATTTTCCTACGGGTTTTAGAATGTGATTTTTAAATCTATAAGTAAAATCTTATTATAAAAGCCCATAGCAAAAT